>JBBBDQ010028569.1:405000-411865 GCA_037127315.1 Ascarosepion bandense
CCAACTATCGCCCTATCAGTCTTCTACCAATATTCGGGAAAGTGTTCGAGGCTATAATAAATGCTGAAATAGTTCATCATCTCACCGCCCACAAACTGTTCTCCGACAGGCAATATGGATTCCGATTTGACAGGTCCACAGCCGACCTGCTAACTACTGTAACGGAGTACATGCTACAGGCCCTTGATGAGTCTGACGAGGCTCGCGCGGTTGCTCTGGATATCTCCAAGGCTTTCGACAGGGTTTGGCACCCTGGCCTCCTATGCAAACTACGCGGTTATGGTATTACCGGTCGCCTGCTTGACCTAATCCAATCTTTCTTAAATAACCGCAAAATGAAGGTCGTTCTGAATGGGCGTGCCTCTTCGTCCTACAGCACGAATGCTGGTGTCCCACAAGGCTCTATCCTGGGCCCAACGCTCTTCCTTATTTTCATCAACGACCTCCCAGATGAGATCAGGTCCCAAGTAGGCATCTACGCAGATGACACTACAATATACTCCCGCTCCAGTAGGAAACCTGTCGTGGCGGACAGACATAATCTCGCTGCTGACCTTGAGCGGGATCTACACTCTGTGGTGAACTGGGGCAAGAAGTGGCTTGTCAACTTCAATTCCTCTATGACCAAGCTGTTGTCTGTCAACCATTACAGGCAACCTCTTCTGCCTCCCATAAGCATGGACCAGATGATTCTCCCGGAGAGTAATACACTACGCCTCCTCGGACTTACCCTGTCCTCAGACCTCAAATGGAAGCACTATATTGAATCCATAGCAAAATCTACTGCTAAGAAGATTGGGTCACTATGTCGATCCAGGATGTTTTTTCCACCTGAATCCATCCTGCATATATACAAGTCAACCATCCGTCCGTGCATGGAGTACTGCTGCCATTTATGGTCAGGTGCCCCTGCCGTTCTCCTCAGTGTTCTTGACAAGCTCCAAAGGAGAGTCTGTAATGTGATAGGTACTGATCTGGCGACTCGTCTGCAGCCACTTTCCCATCGTCGAAATGTGGCCTCCCTCTGTCTCTTCTATAAATACTTTCATGGCTTCTGCTCGGATGAGCTTAAGTCACTGATGCCTCCTCAACAGGTGTTTACCCGTTCAACCAGACTGGCAACTGGGTCCCACCCATTCTCAGTCAGGTTAGCCAAACGCAGACGACAATTCTACTCCTGCAGCTTCCTCTCTCGCCCTTCCCGCCTGTGGAACTCACTCCCATATTCTTGCTTTCCTGACGGCTACGACCTCCAGAAATTTAAAAGCAAAGTTAATACTCACCTACTAACCACTGGCCTCTAGCTCTCTCCCCTCCCCTGTATAACCTTCCCTTTCTCTCCGCCCATGTACCTGTCATTGCACCTGCTTTCTCAGTTTTCTATTGTTCCTTTCTAACTAGCTTGTACTCCTCACTCTTTTCTAATTAATCTTTCTACATTTATGTAACCCCCTGCACATCAGTGGCGTTTCTGCCTTGCTCGGGGTGAAATGATTAAAAAAAAAAAAAAAAAAAAAAAAAAATGCATACAGACTAACGGTGTCAGTATGGGAAAACCATTAGGTCCTACTTTCTCGAATTTTTACATGCCCTACATCGAAAAGAAAGTTTTTAAAATAACTTTTTAAAAGTGCCCGGTATATGTACTCGGTAATGGTCGTTAGCATATCAGCAGTAGACCTGGTGAAGCGAAACCCGTACTGTTTGTCAGAAGCCTGTTGGCCGTGAGATGCTGAATCACCTCGGCGTTGATCATAGCTTCGAAAACTTTGCCAAAGATCGGAAGGAGACTAATAGGACGGTAATTGGCGGCGTCTGAGGCGGGGTCTTCGCCAGAATTCTTAAATATAGGAACTACACAGGAGGACTTCCAACAGGCAGGAAAACAGGAAGCAGATAGGCAGAGGTTATAGAGTTTAGAGAGGACAGAGGAGCGTTCTGGGGCACATTTCTTCAGTACTATGACTGGGATTCCGTCACCGCCGCTCGCTTTGTGTGGGTCAAGTTGTGCAATTATCTTGGCGAGGGTGTAATGTGGACGTTATTTAGTTGAGCCTTAGTTCTGGGTGGGAAGTCGGGTGTAGGTATTCCTAACGAGTCCAGTGTCGAATTGGTGGAGAATCTACGGGCAAAGCATTCAGCCTTGTCTGCTGGGTAGGTGAGAACTTCAAACTCATTAATTAGTGGGGGTATTGAAGTCTTGTTCTTGTTGAGCACGCTTTTGCAGAGACGCCAGTAATCTTTGAAGCCAAACTTAGAGGATGCTATGCGTTGCCTCATTCTGGTAGCAAACGCCCTCTTAGCTTCGTTCAGTACTTTTTTACACTTGTTCCGTGCTGAGGCGAAAAGGCGCCTGTTTTGGTTCGACGAGCAGCTTCGATAGAGCCGGAAGAAATGGTTCCGGTGGGCAATGGCGGCCGAGCAAGCGGGTGAGAACCAGGGGGACGAATTTGGTTTTAGTTGGAATTTCCTGGCCGGGATAAAGGCATCGATGCCAGCTTTAACCCAAGAGGAGACCTCGGAGGCACAGTCTTCGACAGGAAGATGGAAGACGTTGTTCCAGGGGACGTCGCAGAGGAAGTCTCTGAGCGAGTCCCAGTCTGCTCTTTGGTAGCAGTATGATATTCTGCTGGTCTGGTTTTCTTGGGTAGAGTTAGCGCGGATTGAGATGTTGACGGAGACTACGGCGTGGTCAGAGTTTCCGAGGGGGCAGAGTTGCCTGGTAGTGCAGGATTCTGGGATGGAGGTAAAGCAAAGGTCGAGTAAAGAGTCCCTTCCGTTAGGGTTTTTAGAGAAACGAGTGGGGAAGTCCACCACTTGCGTTAGAGTTTGGGTTATTGAAAAATACATGGTTCGGATCCCAGCAAGGTCGGTGGCTGAGTTTTCAAGCCACTTGGTGTGGTGGGCGTTAAAATCGCCAAACACAAATATATGGGCAGATGGGTGAGAAGAAATGGCCCTGTCGATATTAGTAGAGATGCAATCAAGTACCGTACAGTCAGAGGAGGAGGGGGAGCGGTAGAGGAAGAAGAGATAGCTAACCGAGCTTAGAAAGTGAGAGACGGAAGCACATGAAAGAATGATCCAGGGATTCAAGAGATGTGACCCTGGCTAGGGGGAGTTGTTCGCTGACATATACACCAAGCCCATGCATATGGACATTGGAGTTCTTCCTGAAGAGGGGAAGGTAACCAGGAACGAACAGATCCGAAGAGGGGATAGAAGGGTCAATGTTAGTCTCACAGATAGCTAAGATATCGGGTGAGTTAGTTAGAAGGAATGATTCTACACTATTAAAGTTACTGCGAATACCTCGTATGTTTGTGACGGAAACGCAGATAGGTTTGGGCGATTTATGACTAGCTGGTTTAGTCTTGCTGTTTTGTTTAATTTCATGCTGGTTATAGTTGTGGATAGAGAGAGGTCTAGAGTAGGGTCAGATGGTCGTTAATTGCAGCAGGGGAAGGATGGTGAATGGCGCCGCCTGCAGCATAATGTGGCCTCGGGGTTGCCCATCGGAAATTCATGCAGGGACGCCCGTCCATGCGCGAAATGACACTACAGGAACCCCGATATTATTCAACTATTGTTCAGAGCAGCCTCTCAAGACGCTACGCAAGAGTTCGGGCTACTAACTACCAGTCGGAAGCAGCAACCAGGAAACTGCCAACCCGGTACCCTCAAAATGAAGAGACGTTGCCGCCATACTCACCAACTGCAAAAAGCTTCCAGCCGAACCGACATCAAGACCGAAAAAGAGAGAGATCAACCGGGAACCCCTTCCTAAACAAGAAACAAGGCGATCACCTCTACTCCTGTCCAAAAGAAGGGGGTGGAGTGTGAGACCGGGCGATAGTAGGTACTATCTTCTCCAATTAAAAAAAAATAAATGTGAGACTGAAGTTTACTAAGTTTTAACAAGTTGAAACTAAATTTGATAATTAAAAACAATTTACACAATCATAGTCGCAGTGCATTACAAGAGCGACTAGTAGAGAACTTAGGTTAGTAACAAAACAAGAACAAAAATTATACAAAAAAGATAAGAACCAAAGGAATAAAAAAAAATAATTCCAAAAAATACAGCAAAATAAGATGAGACTGGCTAAAACTTACCAGTTGCAGGCTGACTGACAGAAAAAAGTTAAGAAAATTTCAAAAATTATCTTCATTTTGTTTTCCCCATTCAGTTCTGGAAAGTTTAAGCTGCCCCTAAGTAAGCATTAACAGGGAGTAGTGTGAGGTTAGAATACATTGAAGTGGGAGGGGGGAACACCTCAAAGCCATGTGTCCAGTTAGCAAGGGAGAAAGAGGAAGAGAGAACAAAAAAGAAAACAAACATGGCCGGTCTTTACTCAGAATTCCTACATATAACCGAAACCCAATATACCAAAACTAAATTTGATAATTAAAAACAATTTACACAATCATAGTCGCAGTGCATTACAAGATCGACTAGTAGAAAACTTAGGTTAGTAACAAAACAAGAACAAAAATTATACAACAAAGATAAGAACCAAAGGAATAATAATATTTATTAATAATAATCCCCGCAAACATGACCGACCTCTACTATAGTTTTATGCACCTGAATGCAATCATCGGAGAGACGGTAAATGTTAATACAAAATATATATAATGCATAAATTTATCCGTACTGAAATAGTAGGTGGATTTATAGTTTCCACAAGAGTACTAGCTTTTAAGTGAATACAACGAAACCGACTGGAATTGAAACGAATTCCGATCTGTTATACTCACATCAATGTTTGTAGCACCCGTCATTGCCAAGTGCTCACTCAGCAAGGTACTGGCTAAGCTCGATGTTGTTTAATTTCAGTGATCATACAAAAACTCCGATGATATGGCCGGAAGTGTGATATCAAGAATTTCAAATAAAAAATTATATGAACACAGGAGGGATATTTTTTACAAAACAATTCACACGTTTATCGTAATTATATTTTGATGGCATATTTTTGCTAAGTGTGTATGAGGAAGTATTTTTTAAAATCTACATTCAAATTAAGTTACCTCTCTGTCTCGGTCTGTCTGTCTGTCTGTCTGTCTGTCTGTCTGTCTGTCTGTCTCTCTCTTTCTCTCTCTCTCTCTCTCTCTCTCTCTCTCTCTCTCTCTATATATATATATATATATATATATATATTAATTCCGCTATTTTCATAGATTTATATCTTGTCTGACACTCTGGACAATTTACTGCGTTAAATCTTTCAATATTTGAATTTTTCACTTGATTTCGTAGCTCAGAGTCCAGTCACCAACCTGAATATAACAGTTTTGATTTATTTAGATCAATATATTTCACATAAAATATATTCATTCCACAAGAATGCGGCTTTAGAGAAATTCTGATTGAAATATAGAGCCGGTCATAGATTGTTTATCAGGAACAAGAGAAAATAAAATAAAATAAAGTTGAATAGAATAGGTATATACAAACAGACTCAAATAGATAGATAGATAGATAGATAGATAGATAGATAGATAGATAGATAGATGAATACGAAAAAAAGGAGATAGATAGGTACAATCTGAGATACATAAATAGATAGGAACACACATACACACGCGCATACGCGCGCGCACGCGCACACACACACACACACACACACACATATACGAACAAACTGAGATAGATGTGACCAGACTGAGAAACACAGATAGATAGATAGATAGATAGATAGATAGATAGATAGATAGATAGATAGATAGATAGATACTGGCACTGAGATATATATACGAACAGACTGAGATAGATACGAAGTTTGATATGCATAGATAGACGAGTTGATTGATCGTTATATAGATATATACTGAGAAATAGATGAATACACTGAAATAGATAGATTTAGATAGATATGAGCAAACTGAGATGGATAATAGATAGATAGATATATAGATAGATAGATACTGAACAGATTTTGACAGATAGATAGATAGATAGATAGATAGACAGATAGATAGATAGATAGATAGGTAGGAACAGGCTAAGATAGATAAATAGAATATTTGTACAGAGAAGAAAGAAATTCGATTCCGATAATTAATCTTACATATTCTGTTCAAATCTGGAGGTATATATTTTTGCATTTATAAATTCTTCATTAATATTAAACTCTTTTTGAAAAAATATGATCGTTATTTGGTCATATGGAATAATTAATCATTTATGATCGCAATTTTATCAAGAAGATGGAGTGGCTTTGCGTTAAAGAAATCTATCCATTCATTTTAATGTATCGTCACGTCACCGTCTGCAATTATTTCAGCTCGTCGTTTCGCCACATATACTGTAGCCATAACAACAGTTCTGCATCTATCGCATGAGAACCTGACGGAGCCTTTCTTTTTTTTCAAGCTGATTTTTGTTTCAAAATATCAGTCTCCTCGACTGGGTACCGCTTATATAGCCTGCCATGCTGGAGTGGGTAGAAATGGATCAGTTATAACAAATTTGGCTCAGGCGATGGGTAAATTTGATATACAGGGTGTCGAATAGAGAAAATTACTTTTTCTTTTTTATGTACCGTGTCCTTTCGGGACGTATGCGATCATAAACCTCCTTGTTGCTCTTAACACTTTTTCTCTTGGTATCTCTTCCAAACCCTGCTATGCCATCCACTTGTTCAAGCCCATTAAGTATGTCTCATGTTGCTTTCCCCTGTCTCTCTTTTCCTCTATCTTTCCTGTGAGTATCAGATTCTCCAAATGCTCTTTCCTCATTATGTGTTCCAGAAAATTCAATGGTTTCTTCCTGGTGTTAAGTAAAAGTTTCATTTTTGTTTCCATAGATAGATAGATCGATAGATGTTGAACAGATTTAGATAGATAGATAGATAGATAG
>JBBBDQ010028570.1:0-135891 GCA_037127315.1 Ascarosepion bandense
AAAAAGAAAAAAAGAAAAAGACGAAAAAGAAAAAAGAAGAAAACGAAGAATAAAAAGAAGAAGAAGAAACAAAAAGAGGATATTCACGAAAAAGAACAAAGATAACTGAATATAAATATGTAGAGCAAGCTGATGATGATAGTCAAGAAGTGAAGAAAAAGATGATGATGATGATGAGAAGGGGGAGAGGAAGGAGAAGGAAAAAGAAACGGAATGTAAGGAAGAAGAATGCTACCAAAAGCTGTAAGTGAAGACGGTATTGAATAGGAATGAAAAAAGAATAAAATATTTAAGAAAAAGTAATACAGAAAAGGACATGGCCCAGTGGATATAGACGTTGGTTAGTTCCTGTGACTTGATCCAAAGAGTTGTAAGTTCAATACCAGCCTACAGAAGTGGTGAACAAGTAACTTACAGGGTTAGATGGAAATAACTCATGACTACCAGGTGAGGCTCTACGCAAGGAATGAAGATCATATATCCCAATGATTGTAATAAATGGTTCGGTTCGATATTTCTAGCACCTGAAGAAGGCCGGAACGTACAACCGCCGAAACGTCGTACAAATGGCAACAAAGATGAGGACAATACTCCTAATAATATAAATCCTGTAAATACTGCCTCATCTCAGAAATATAGACAAATACTAAAGAAAAAGATGATGATGCTGATGAAGAAGAAGAAAAGGAACAATAATTGTAAGAGAAAAATATATTGAATGAGAAAGAAAAAAATATTAAAGAAAAAGTAATAGAGAAAAGGAAGACGAAATTTTAAACGAAAGAGTAGAAAAATAAAATTGAAGAAGAAGACGAAAATGTGAAAAACATGAAAGCGGTAGACTAAGTTCCAAATGGCCTTTTACCATAATTACGTGACCTTTTACACCACCTTGGCATCTCTTTCTCGCGCAACCAAAATTTGACATTCTAATAATATAACAATTAAGCAAGAAAGACGTATGTACATTTCATTAGTTATTTTCTTAATTCGGAAAGTATTTAAACAATTTCATAATAGATAGAAACTTTTATGAAATAACTATAAGCATAAGCAAAGTCTGTTTAGGAAGAAATAAGATATTTAAGATTCAGAATGTATTGGAAAAACACCATTATAAATTACCAGCTGATAGAAATCAGCATTATATTTCATTAATACATTTATTTCAGTATCTAATCTAAACTTATATATAAATGGAACTTTGTCTTCTGTGTGTGTGTCTCTGTGTGTGTGTTTCCGTTACCTATAGACTCCGAAACGGCTGAACCGATTTTGTTGAAAATTCACACAGTTGTACTATAAGCGTCTGCGAGTGTTCTAGGTTTTGTGTCGAGGTACATCCGATAAATACGAAAACCGATAATCGAAAAAATCGGGTTATAGAATGAGTAGTCCGATTTTAATCAAATTTGATACACTTATAGACAAAGACATAAGAAACGATATTCAGAAGTTTCAAGGTTGCAGTTCTTACAATAGCGCAGAAAATTTGGTATCGATACCAGGAAATTAAAATTTGACTTACATCCATTCATTTTTCTTTTAGTCTACGGTTTCGCTTTAACTGGAAACAACTATTGCTTTTTAGTCTTTCGTGCCAACATCCAAAGTGTCTGAGCTGCAGGACTCCGGATTAGTTTTAATGCTTTCATTACACTTGAGCAATGCCGAGCTATACTGCTAGTATATATATGTATATATATATATATATATATATATATATATATATATATATATATATATGGCAATTATTATTATGATAGTAATAATAGTATACTGCAACTCACTAGCTGTAAAGTTTCGGTGTTGGAACACCATCATCAGCCAGTAAAATGTGGTGAATTTTTTTTCGTAATGTATATAGATAAGGAGGTTTGAAAAAATTAAAAAAAATAATAATACAATAAAAAATGAATAAAAACATAAGACTAAAAAGATGAATTAAGTTGGATGTGAGGTTATAATATTTTAAAGAATGATGTGTGTACGACTTATAGCCAGAAGTGTTTCAATGTTTTATCTCTGAAAGCCAAACATGTCAGAAAAGAGAAACAACATAAAGGAGAAAAATATAAAGGTAAAACGAAAAAAGAAGAAAAAAGAGACAAGAGAGAAGAAAAAGAAAAGCAAAAGACTATCAAATACATAATTCCATAAACTCGAGAAAAGATTGAATCCTTAAATACATGCATAGAATACTGAAGAATTTCTTTGTGCACGAAAGTCCGGGTTGTGCTACCGTTGAGAAATAATACGCGTATTTATTAATATGTACTTAATAACTATATTATAATATATCGTGCACTATTCTATTAACAACAACACTCAATGTGCATTATATATATATATATATATATATATATATATATATATGTACTTTTAAGTCCAGGTGGTTCAATCACAGGTCTACATTTAAAATAGAAAAAAAATTGTACAAAATTGGCTAGCCACGTGTGCAAATTGAAAGTAAAATATGGAAAGGACCCAGACTTATCGTGGAGTATAGCGAAAACAGCCAAGCCTTACAACGAATATGTAGACTGTGCTAGGAAGAAAAGTTAGCTATTATGTTATTCCTAAACAAAAATGAATTACCGAATGAAAGAACAGAAATTATGACTAAGTGTAAACATACCATAAAATACGTATTAGGATCATACAATCATGGATGAAAACGTTCAAACTTCGAATTTTGAAAATTGTGCGTTCATAAAAAAGCCCTATTACGTGAGCGTTTTAAAACAAAACAAAAAAAACCCGGTAAAATCAGTTATTGCAAATCGCCTGAAGACACCAAAAGGTAGAAACCGTGATTGCATAATAAATTGTTTAAAAATGAAATGCATATATATTTATATACATTCTTGACTTGAATATCAAATGCAGATCAAATACGTATCAAAATCTGATAGTATAAGATAAAGAACAAATAGAAAACGTTTATCACTTTAACATGTTTCAATCTAGCATGCAGATAGAATTATCTACGATTATGATGCACGGGATACATGACTGACCAATGAGATTCGATTAAAAAAAAATAAGAATTACGGAAGATCTGTTTTTTGTCAGGTTTCTCTCTGATAAACTTTAATAAATGAGAAATATGTCAGACGTTTCGTGTTCTTTATCTTAACACAGTGATCATCGGCAGATTACACAAATATACTATGATTCTAGACAGAAGCACCGATTCATAATTCGTTCATTATCCTTTATATATATATATATTAGTCATCGACATAAAAGCCTGTTACGCCGTATCACAGCTCATCAGTGTGGCTAGACACATCCACTTGCTTCTGGCCGGGATCGAAACTCGACCGATTTAGTGTCAGTCGAAGTCGCTACACCCGAAGTCATAGGCGCATGGAACCAAAGAATGGACATTTTAACGTGTTGTATATAATCGGTGTATACACACGCCAGTCACCGAAAGGACTCAATGCATTCCTGAAAGAGTAATGCATATATCGCAGAAATGGAAACTGTTTTTAAAATTTTCTTTAAAGTGCTTAATCATAATTAAAGAACAATATAGTAGTCATTCACATACAAGACTGTTTCGCTTATCACAGCTCATCAGTGCTAGACATATCCACTTGCCTTTAGCCGGGATTGAAACTCGACCGATTTGGTGTCAGTCGGAGTCTCTACCCACAAGCCATAGGCGCAGGGAATCACAGAAAGGACATTTTAATATATATATATATATATATATATATATATATAGAGAGAGAGAGAGAGAGAGAGAGAGAGATTGAGTGAGTGAGTGAGTCTAAGAATGTACCCAGTCTTTACATGTGAATAATTGTATTATTTATTGACTTTTAAAACAAGATTAATGATAAAAAATTAACAAATATAAGTGTTTATTCAATTATAAAGAAGATTAACGGTTTAAATTAAATGTTAAATGGAATTAAATGCTTGTTTATAAATACTGAAACTGACATCCACCATGTGTTGTACAGATTTATGTGGAGATCGGAGGAGACTTTTCAGCCATTGTTCTTGTTTTTTCGGGTCTGGTAGGTGACCGTCGTCTTCCCGAATGTTGCGCATGAATGTCATGAACGATTCCATCTGCTTCAAAATTATCGGTGCGTCGTGTTTGTGGATCTCTGTGAAACTTTCTTCTAACCTCTCTTGATATGTCTTTAATGTTTTCGTGCTTCCAATATCACTTCATGACACATTTTCTTTCTTGAAAATTTATTCCTACTCCTGTCATTATTTGGATGCATTAGACCTGACAAAAGAAAAAATATACGCAAGAAATTATTTTGTATCTTTTTTATGTGCCGTGTCTCTAAAGAACGTAGGTGATCATTGCCCTCCACATCTTTCTATTCCCTGTAGCTCTTAATAAATTTTGTCTTATTTTTATCTTATTTTTACCAAACCCTTCTCTGCCGTCCATTTGCTTAAGTCTATCAAGTATGTCATGCGCAGTTTTGCCCCTTCTCTCTTTCCCTCTGTCCACTCTGTGAGTATCAGATTCTTCGAACCCTTCTTTCTTGTCACGCGTCCCAGACACTTCAACTGTCTTTTCTTGATGTTAAGCATAAGTTTCCTGTTTGATTATATTCTCCCCAAAACCTCGTCGTTGGTCACATGTTCGGTCTATGGTATCCTCAGCATCCATTTGTAGAACCATATTTCTGTTGCTTCGAGTCTTTTCTTCATCTTTAATGAGATTGTTCAGCAATACGTCTCCGGTTCTTAAAGTTGCAGGAAGTCAAAAAGTGAAACCTTTTTGGGCGGACTCACAAACGCACACAATCTCTCTTAATACACACACGCGCGGGCGCGCACACACACACACACACACACACACACACACACACACACACACACACACACATATATATATATATATATATATAGATATGAATATACATGGTGTCCATAAAGTTCGTGTGCACTTTAAAAATTGTATGATTTATATTTGCGATTTTTAAAGTGCACACGAACTTTATGTACACACTATATATATATATATATATATATATATATATATATATATATAGGGACAAAAATAAATGTCCACTTCAGGGATTTTTCAACACAAAAGAAGTTATTTACAGGGCATATGTACATGATTTAAATGGCGAAACTAGAATATATTTGAGATCAACCAAAAACACATGTAAAACCAGGTGGTTCAATCACAAGTCTACCTTCAAAATAGGAAACTTAAAAAACCGTACAAAATTGGCTAGCCACGTGTAGAAATTGAAAGTTAGAGATTATGCTATTCCCAAACAAAAATGAACTAATGAATGAAAGAACAGAAAATATGACTAAGTGTAACCATACCAAAAATACCTATTAGGTTCATACAACGATGGATGAAAACGTTATAATTTTCTGTCATTTTAAAAATTGCGTGTTAAAAAATTCCCTGCCACGTGAGCGTTAAAAAAAACAAAACAACAACAACAACAACAACAACAGTTACGTGAGCTTTAAAAAAACCGGTAAAATCAGTTATTGCGAACTGCCTGAAGACACCACTAATGGTAGAAACCTAGGTCGCGTAATAACTCGTTTACAAATGGAAAATATTCAAAATTTCCACAATAAAATTGTATTGAACACTTTTTAATACAAAGGGGCACTGGTCTAATTTTATTATGACCAAAAACTAAATAATTAAACAATCAATATATATATATATATATATATATATATATATATTCTAAACATATGCTGTTAAATATAAGAGCCAATGAATGTCTATTATGTTTAATCATGAGCCGTTCTAAATGTCGTATTTTTTGCTTTAAATTCAGTTGAAAATAAAGACAAAAATTCTCCAACATTTGGATAATTATTTGTTGATTTTCTTCTAAGCTTTCGGCTCACATGAGCCATCTTCAGAGAGGTTGTTTAGACTGAAATATTATAACATCCATCATCACCGACGATTTTATTTTATTAAAACTTCGCTTGGCAACGGTAATACTTACCAAAAATAATAAACGCAGTTCTTAAATTTGCGATGCGGTTTTATGACGTCACACCGCGGGATAGCGCGAAATGACAACAAAACCATGTAGTCAAATGCAATGTAATATGTTATTTCCGGATTTAAAGCTGATTTTATTGAGTGTTGGTTGTTTAGATTTGATGTACATGTCCTCTAATATCTGCAGGTTCCTCTTACTGTGTGTATGAGTAAGGATCACCGTATTGTTGACCCAGATCTGTCTGATATTACCTACATGTTTATGTTTTTCAGAGAAATGTTGTTTAATAGTACTCTGATCAGAAAGATGACATGTAAGTCTACGGGAGAGCGTGGTTGTAGTAAAAGTACTTGCTGCATCGATACACTATATATATATATATATATATATATATATATATATATATATATATATATATATATACTAGCGGGCATAATTATTAGGCCACTTAAGTTTTTTAAAAGAAATCATGTATTTCATATTATTTTTAGTATTTATTGACAATGGATAATTCTAAATGAAAATAGAATTGTTCTTTTGTTATAATTACTTTGCAAGAAAGCAAAGATGAACTCGTCCGAACCACCCTAAATTTTCTGCATTCTTTCATTGATGAAACTGCAATATAGGTAATTATTAAATATTTATTAATTCGTTTGATGCACATGCTATTGTACAGTATTAACAAAATAACCATTCTATTTTCATTCACAATTAATCACTTGGCAATAAATACTATAAAATAGTATGAAGTTCATAAGTTTTTCTTTCAATACCTAATAATTATGGCCGGTAGTGTACATATTCTGTGTGTTCTCTTTTTTTGTTTTTCTTAAACGAAATCAAATTATTTTTATTAGCTTCCCTCCCCTTTTTCATATCTGGTACGCAAAAAACCTTGTTTAAGCTTTGTAAGTAAACTTATCCATGTATTTATAATCCTTTAGAAAAGAATCATGTTAATTTTAATATTCCTTTCAAATAAATCCATCTCTATCCGATGGCCACCCGCGAGAACCACCCATCCCTCAAAACACCGTAATACAAGTCCACAAACGACCCTCGAAATGATCTCCTGATAATCGCAATAACATTGTCGATTCTCATGTTTCAGCCGATGGCCACTTCCCGTAGTCACTCTACTCACTTACCTGCCGCCTCCCTTCAGAGCCTTGACCACAATCAACGCCCATCTTTTCCTTTACGCCTTCTTTCTATCTCATCGGAGAGCTGGGCGACGTACCGTAGATCTACTAAGAACGGGCGTAGCACCGGACTGCGAAGAACTCTTTGCCCGGATTACGCTGTTTACACGCTTATTTGGACGAAACTTTTCGAGCAGCAAGAGGCGACAATAGCTAACACCTCCGAGCTCTATTCTACAGCTTTGACGGCCAGACAATGAGCAGACATTTACGTCAGTACTCCGTTTCCGTTCGACGAGCCACTCTTTCAACTGCGCAATACGCCCAGCACCCTAAACCTCTCTTCCTGCAAGGCTCCGCCTTTCACCGCTATTGTTGCTGACAATGGAATCTGAAGAGCTATTGACAAGGCTTCTTTAGCTTGCTAGCTACCCGTCTCAATTCTCATTGTTCTTTCGCAGTCTAGGCTTTTATTTATTTATTCTTCATTGCGCCTACCCGACCTCTGTCATTCAGTGTGTATTCAAAGAAGTTGATATAAAATCTGATAGATAATCGCGTCTAGTAACTATGATCTCGCAACGAGACAATTCATAGCCTCGTTTTCAAATCTCCGTTCTTTATACTATTCGTAAATGTATCATAATTAAGTGAAAACCATTTCTTAAAATTTCTCACTGGCATTAATTACCATTTCCAGTAACACAATGCTGAGAAAACTAGGGTTCCTACTAATATTCATTATTGGTTGTAACAATCTTAAAATAACAAAATATACAGATAAGTCAGCTTGATACATTTGGGAAGTATATTAAAATAATCCAGATCTTATGCGTCCGTATTTGTCCGAACATTAAGTACCATTGCCATATCTGGTCCCGTGCTCCTGCCATTTATCTGGAATTTCTCGACAAAATCTAAAAGAAAGTTCTGCAACGTAATCGATCCTGACGGAATGTAGCTTCCCTCTGTCTTTTCTACAAATATTTTCATGGCTTCTTCTTTGATGAGCTTCCTTCCCTGATGCACCGACCACATGAATTTACTCATGCTACTAAATTGGCAACTAGGTCCCACCATTTTACCGTCAAAGTAGTAAAATGTAACCACCACTTCTAATCTAGCACCTTCTTTTCTAGTACACCCAATCTGCATCAATTTCCATCTCCTACCTTCCTAAATCCTTCCACCTCCCTAAATCTCATCCTTTCTTCGGCATCCCTTGTAATCTATTTTTCCATCTCTGTAACTCCCAGCGCACCAGTGGCAGTCCTACCTTTCTTGAAGTGAAACGATTATAAAAAATATTGGGAGAAAACCGCGTGCATGCGTTGTGGTGCAAGGGATATCGGCTTGGAACGAGAAATCGGGGAGCTGAGTTCGAATTCCAATTGAATTCCTTGCATTTACTTACGCGTAAATACCATTGGAAAATGTATTAATTCATCTATTCCTTCCAGTTATGGGTTAAATAGCAAGAGAGATTGGGTTCGATAGCCTTGGCTGGCAACCAGTCTACCACAGAAAGCTATGGCAACCTACTGCGGAATAATCTTCGGCCCAGTCAGTCATATGTCTCTTTTGAGACATGGTCGCTCAAGCGTATATCACGTGTAGCACTTCACTGACTAACTGACAGTGGGGTGATTCTGAAAGAAATAGAAATCCTACCAGGATTATTTATTGGCGACTACGATCTCAAATACATAAGATATGCAGATGAAATAGTATTGATAGCAAACGCAGAAAGGAAACTACTGGAACTCTTAGCGAGTATAGTAAAAGAAAATGAGAAGAAAGGACTAAGCATCAATTGTATGGAGAGAGAATGCATGGTTGTCAGCAAAAAGAACATTCCAAGATGCGAACTGCGAATTAGAGAAATCAGAATCTAGCACGTATGAAAGTTTCAAAAGCCGACGGAAAATGTGACACCGAAATTCAAAGGCTCATTGGAATATTGAAAGATGCCTACCAAAACTTAGAAGTATTACAAAACAGGCGAACTTCATTAGAAACAAAGAAATGCGTGTCGAACTCCTATGTAAAATCAGTATTCCTATATGGCTCTTCACTGATGAGTGTTGGTTGGTTGTTTTGTTTTTATGGCAAATAAACCTCGGCGGGTCATTTATTGCCAACTAAATGTTATTTATTTATTGCTGGTAATACTCTTTTCTTTCAATAATTTATTTTTGTTTTTATATAAGTTTTTGTGTCTAGTAATACTTTTTTCTTTTCGAGTATCAAGATTCATTGGGACTTGTTTTTAAGGGCAGGGTTCGCAAGTCCTACCCTTGTTATTTAACCCATAACTGGAGGAAAGGGACGAATTAATACCTTTCCCAAGGGTACCAGTGCTTAAGTGAATGCAGGGTATTCAACTGGAATTCGAACTCGGCTCACCGATTTCTCTTTCCGAGCTGATATCCACTGCACCACAACGCACATCCGTCACTAAACGCTTACAGCACCTGGTATTCCCAAGCGGTAACCCATCTAAGTACTGACCATGCCCAACGTTGCTTAACTTCGGTGATCGAGCGAGAACCGGTGTATTAAACGTGACAGGCCGTAAGCTGTTCACCGATGAAAAAGAGACTTGATACAACCGAAATGTTGTTCTACAGAAGGATACTGAGAATATCAGAAACTGAACCTATGAGCAAAACGTGTACAAAAAGGACACTTATGCTTAGAATAAGAAAGGCCACTTATTCTTAGATTGAAAAAAGAGACAAGTGAATCTACAAAATAAGAAAATGAGAAAAGTGTGTGCTTAAAAATTTGACATTCACTTTACATGGTGAAGGCAAGAGATCAAAGGTAGAGAATAACCTACCTAATGGCCATGTGTAAATGCTTGGCAGAACAGGGACTGCTAAGGATAACAAAAAGATAAATATTACTTAGATCTACAAAAGACAGAAAGTTGTGACGTGTCATTATCATCTACAAGCCTAGGGAAATGGCACATAAAATAATACTAAAAAACGTTTCTTATCCACTTCTATAAATCTTAGATTCGGACACATATTAAACTACTGTTATTTAAAGAGATTCAACATATTTACACTATTTACATAGTTCGGACTGTCGTCCTTATCTTTATCGTCCTATTCACGACGTTTCAGCCGTGGCACGTTCTGAACTTCTTCAGGGGATATACGCCGGAATTTCTAACCAAATCCTTTATTATATGCACTGGGATAGATTGTTCTAGTTCCATGTGCCATGCCTTTTCTGGATATCACTATTTCAGTTAATTTCCTTTAGTAACTCAACTCGCAAAATTTTTATTACATAGCACAGTAGCTGAAGTGACAAAGAGTTGTGAGTTTAATTTCTGGTCACAGCAGAGGTGAAAACTCCATTTGAAAATAATTTGTATATATTCATAATTTAATATTTTCTATAACGGAAGAAGATTTTTATTATAGATAACATGCAGGTTAAAAAAATGATTTCCCCCATACATATACTTAAACTTGTCAAGCAGGTTCTCATCTCTCTATTGTGCATTGGGGCAGCGACTCCTCTTTTATACAAGTTTTTTTTTCAAAAGCTAGTAAAATTAAATTAGGTTTGTTACTGAATTTTTCTTGGGTTCGTAGAAGAACTTTTTGTGTTACTAGTGTGTAAAAAGTGTTCAAATATTATAATTCAAGTGATTTCAGCTGTTTTCTTATCCATTATCACTGATATAATTTAACTATATATATATATATATATATATATATATATATATATATATAATTTAACTAAATATATATATATATATATATATATAATTTAACTAAATATATATATATATATATATATATATATATATATAATTTAACTAAATATATATATATATATATATATATATATATATATGTGTGTGTGTGTGTGTATGTATGTATTTCATATGTAAACTCAGTAATTTCCATTTGGGGAATAGCTATTTCTACAGGTTATAAGAACCCACGTTATAAACTCCAGTCGGACGTTTTCCCCAAGAGTAAAATATTGAATTTACATATGAAATAAATGAATATCTGCTCTGTAAATTAAATTTACATCGAGGTCTCTGTTGGATCAGTTTTCATATTTAACCTAATATTACTAGGATCCATTTGGATTATTTACCAGTCTTCTCATGGATTTATTACTGCTAGATGCACACACTAAATATTGCAAAAATGAAAATAACACTGACATCTCATTTTAACAGATATGTTTAGCGAAATTAAACAAAAATATATTGAAATATAAATGGTAAATTTATTCAATAAAATCTACCTCAGTTTCAACTACGGCCAGCAGATGGCGTCAGAATCTTCCGCATCTCTTCTGGACCGTCTCCGTTAAGATGGTGAATGCTGCTATAATCTTTGCTTTCAGTTCATCTTTAGTGCTACAAGCAGTTTTTACTAATTCGACTGCGCTCCTCACATAATTGTCAAAGGGGGTTACAGTCTCGGGAATTAGATGGCAATATAAAGGGTAATATTGTCTCAGAAATTAACTGACAGGTAAAACTGTTTTTTTTTTCTGCTTGTGTAGCATCGTGCAGAGTTCTGTTACTAGACATAGGGTCTTCCGGCAATCACTCAGGGCAGCATTGTTTCCTCAAAGCACTTTAAGTAAGATTCTGTATTGAGTCTGAGACTCTGTGGGAAGATAGAGGCATGACGTAGCCATCACTAACGATCACTCCAAATACCTTCGTAATCACCATTAAACTCATAGAACTCTTTCTGAATACTGAGGAAGAGCGTAACATCATAATGAATACAAAAAATCAGTTCTCATTCATAATAACGAAGAGTGGATAAAAATAATTCCAATAAAAATGTTGATATAACAATGGGATCTTTGGATTTTGCTGGGTCTTCCAGTTTTGTTGAATTATTTGTGCTATATAATTTTCGGATATAAATATAGAAGATAGTAAATTATACAGGGATGATGGTCTTATCGTGGTGAGAAATTCCACAAATTTTAAAATTGATAAAATTAAAATGAGAATTTTATAGAGAATTTAAAAACCTTAATTTAAAAGTGACTATTAATACAAATATGAAAAGCAGGTTTCCTCTACGTGATTTTAGATTTAGAAAATAATATATACCAAACATTTAAAAAAAACTAAATACAAATCTTTTATATAGCCACCCAAAATCTAACCATCTTCTATCCATTATTAAGCATGTAACGTAATTCATAAAATAAAGAATTAGTAGAAATTTCGAAAATGAAGACATATATATTAACCCCAACAATTTGTATAATGCTGCGTTAAAAGTAGAGGATATAAAAGGCCAAATATCAAATATGTAAAGGAAAGATCTACACCCGAAGAAAAAACAGAAATAGAAAAATTATTTGGTATACACCCACTTTCAATTAAATGGTTAGCAGTAAATTAGCAAAAAAATTCCTCGTTTTGAATGAGAAACATTTTTCCGAAAAATAATCCATTAGGCAAGATTTTCAATAAAAATACACTAAAATTACGTTATCCCTGCACGGATAATCTGAAAAAATATAAAAAAAACATAATAATATTTCAATAGAAAATTAAGCTTAAATGAAAATAAAAATCATCCAAAAACTGAAATCAATAATTTAAACAATAATAAATGTAATTGAATAAACCCTATAAAATGTTCATTGAAAAAATAAATGCCTTAGAGAATCTATTGTTTATCAATGTACTATTTCTTCTCCGGAAAAGCCTAGTAATATAAAGATTTATATTGAAACAACTAAGAATCCATTGAAGCAAAGAATTTATCAACACACTTCTTCGGTTAATAATAAATACCGCAATAGATCATCCTTCTAGAAATAATTGTGGCACCTAAAAGAAATCAATAAAACTCACAAAATAAAATAGAAAATATTAAAAAAGAATATGCAAGTCTTTAAATGAGCCATGCGCCTTATGTCTATGTGAAAAACTATATATTATTACATTTGTTAGAAACAAAAATCTATTAAATAAATGTAATAATATTAATGTCAAGTGTAAACATTGAAAATGTTCAGCTTAGAGTGCGGTTAATAAATCTACATAAAAGAATATTTGTTTATGAAAAGTTTTCCAATACTAAAAGGAAGTTAATTTTCATAAATTATCTTGTCAAAAATAACGTTTATTACTATCATTATTAATTATCTGACGAGACATTGTTCTTTCATTGTTGAAACAAAATGTACAATTTTGTAGTAGACTGTAGTTTGTACATGTTCTACAGTATAATAGATAGATAGATAGATAGATAGATAGATAGATAGATATTCAAATGAATAAGGAACGAAGAAAATAATTGCAACGTTCAAAACATTAATTTATAACAGTACTCAATATAAACATAGAGCAACGAATATTTACCATTATACTTTAGAACATGTACAAACTGCAAATTACCACAAAATTGTAATTTTGTTTCGACACTGAAGGAACAATATCTTATCAAGTAGTTAATAATGATAGCAACAAACGTTTATTACCGTCATTATTAACTACCTGAAGAGACATTGTTCTTTCATTGTCGAAACAAAATGTACAATTTTGTAGTAGACTGTAGTTTGTACATGTTCTACAGAATAATATATATATATATATATATATAAAGAATACCTAGCGAGTCAGACAACCTATCTAAGTTTCACCTAAACAGACCGTCAAGGAAAGCTGGCCAGCTTTCCCTGGCGATCCGTTTAGGTGAAACCTAGGTAGATTATCTGGCTCGCTAGGTATTCTGTATTTATTCCGCTCTACCTAAATATTGAGTGCTTTTTTGTTAGTTGATTGCTCGTGTCGGTCTTTTTTTTAGGCTACGTGCTGACTTGGTCTGAATCCTTTTGACTGATGTTCATGTACTTAGCTGTTTCTTTTTTAAAACCATTTTTTCCCTTCGTAGTAGATCCGTGGAGGGTTTTTCGACACGATTATAGTTATTATTTCTTATATATATATATATATATATATATATATATATATATATATATATATAACGTAGAATATTTGGTATTTAAGTCAGGTAAATTCCAATACAGACGAACTCAAAAGAACTCAATGTTAAATTTATTTATTTAATTTAACAGAGTAATATAATCTAGAAAAACTTTTAGATATTCTACAATTTCATGGGTAATACGTATTTCGCTGCACGAAAAAAAGCTGCTCGTCAGACCCAAAAGAATTCTTTTGGGTCTGACGAGCAAATATTTTCGTGCTGCGAAATACGTATTACCCATGAAATTCTAGAATATCGAAAAGTTTTTCGAGAGTATATATATATATATATATATATATATAGAGAGAGAGAGAGAGAGTAGAGAATGATGTAGCATTAGCCCAAATTTCAGTTTATTTGAACAGTTCATTGAAACCGAACGCAGTTTAGGAGTTTTG
Source organism: Ascarosepion bandense (assembly GCA_037127315.1). Taxonomy (NCBI): domain Eukaryota; kingdom Metazoa; phylum Mollusca; class Cephalopoda; order Sepiida; family Sepiidae; genus Ascarosepion; species Ascarosepion bandense. The sequence continues at coordinate 14,532 of JBBBDQ010028570.1, forward strand.
CTGTTACCCTCTGGAGTAGTGGTCTTTTTATTCACCAAACGTGAAGCAGCTCAATTTTATTCCTTCGCGGGAGACGCTGCCAACTAAACATGTAAGTATTTTTCTTTTATTGTCAAATTTACCGAAGGTTTTGAGCCGTGCGTCGCATGTGTATTCTGATGGCAACTAGCAATAGCTTTATTTACTTTGCGATCTCTAAAGTAGACTGTAGCATCACTTTACAGAAACGAATATTTAACTACCGATTAAGGTTAAATACACCAGACTTAGGATCTCTTGTTCAGGCTGACAGATCACACAAAAATAACTTTCGTCTATAACGCCGGGTATAAGCAAACAGTCTATATTTCAACAAAAGAGCTTAATAGGGTTTTACAAAAAACGTATAGTATTATCTTTCGGGGATTTTCAGTAGTTTATTCAAATCTTTATTATTTTTTGTTTTTTTTTTGTTTAATCGTTTACAAGCCCAAGGAATTAATTTTGAAATCCAGGAAAAATCTTCCAATTGACCTTATGGAAACAATCATATGTCAGTGTTTAAATAATTTGCTAGTCTTTTTCTTTTTCGGCAAGATAAATCTTCTCTATGTGTCCTCAAGATGTAGGCGATCACGCGACCCCGTCTTTCTGCCCCTGTTTTAATAAATTTTATCTTTTTGATATTTCTCCTAAATCCTCTTCTGCCATCCATTTACTCAAGCCCATCAAGTATATTATGTGCTGTTTTACTCTATCCCTCTTGCCTTTAATATGTCCTGTGAGTATTAGCTTTTCCAAGCCTTTCTTCCTCATTATGTGCCCCAGACATTTCAACTCCTTGTTTCTGATATTAAGCATGAGTTTCATTTTAGTTTTCATTTTCTCTAAAACCTCAACGTTGCTCACATGTTCGGTCCATGGTATTCTCAGCATCCTACTGCAGAACTACATTTCCGTTACTTCAAGTCTATCCTTCTTCAGTGAAGAGATTGGTCAGTATCACTGCCATATAACAGGAAAAATCTTCTGTCCAGCAAAAGTGTTGGTTTTAAGCTTTGGGAAAGACAGCAAAAACGCCTCTATTCAAAATTTTATAGAAAACGCAGAGATCTATGCTAGGATTTTTGCATAATCAATAAAATAGGCCACTTGTCAATTTCATCCGACGCTGTCATCGCTTGTCTGTATCCTTTTTTATGAATTAACACCAATTCTTAGTTTGTTTTTTTTAAATCAGTGTCACTTAATGCAAGGTAAAAAAGCAAAAAAGACACAAGATGGTTAAAGGGTGTGGAAGAATTAGGAACAGAAAAATTAATAATCGGAAAGAAAAAAGCTTAATCAGAAAGACATTAGGTAGCTACTGACATTGCTTTTAAATTTTTGCAGATTTGAGTTGGATGGAAAGCATGGAGTCGAAAGGCAGTTCCACAAGCGAGAATTGCGAGAACAGAAACTGTTAGCATAGAACTTGGGGCTATATCTTGTCAGCTTAAATGCAACTTGATGACGCCAGTCTAATATTCCACTTAAATTAAAATGAATCTAGGTACCATAGCGAAGAGTACATCCGAAAAATTACCATGAAACTAGTTATAGAAAAAAGGGGAGACAACTTTACAGTGGTAGGAAAGTGACTAAAGCTGATATGCCTAATCAGGACCAATAATATTCAGTCACTTAAATGCCATACGTACGTGATACACGCTTAGAAGATCATGTCTCGAAAGAGATATGACTGACTGAGCAGATAATTATCGCTCAATAGGTTGTCATTACTTTCTACGATAGACTGGTTGCCAGCCAGGTCTATAGAACTCAATCTGCCCTGTTATTTAATATTGTTAAAGAGACGGATTAATACCTTTCCTAAGGGTATTTGTGCATAAGTGAATGCAATTAATGATTTCTTATTCTTTTTCGGAGCTTATCAAGGAGCTCGGTGTAATTAGTGCACGTTTTACCTTATTATTGTTGCATTTACTTACGTGTAAATACTCTTGGAAAAGGTATTAATCCGTCTCTTCTCTCCAGCTATAGATTAAATAACAGCACAGATTGGGTTTTATAGTTTTGGTTGGCAACCAGTTTTCCGCAAAAAGTAATGGCAAACTACTGCGGGACAATCTGCTGCCTCGTCATTCATGTTTCTTTCGAGACATGATCGCCCAAGCGTGTATCGCGTATGGAACTTAAATGATTTACTGTTACTTTTCTTTGCACATGGTATTTGCTATATTTTGCCCTGAATATTTTTTCCTTTGTCTTATTTTTGTTTATTGTAAACTTTGTCAATTCTGTTTCATGGCCAATCCACACATTTAACCATGGTCAATTACTTAACACTTTTCCCTGACCTTAGCATCTTGACTCTTATTTGTATAATTTGCACCAAAAATGTACCCAGTGACTCTACTGATTACTTGCTAAATGCAACGAGGAAATATCGAGTTTGTAAAGAATTAAATACGAAACAACGTTACGTTTAGGCGATGCAATTTTCCCTGTGTATTTTCAGCAAGAAACCGAACCAGTGTAGAAGTAGAAGAAGCGCTTCGCTCACACCATTGCTACGTAGGTGGCGTTGCTCAAACAATTATATATATATCGAATCTAAACATTTATAAATGGAACTTTGTCTCTGTGTGTGTGTGTGTGTGTGTGTGTGTGTGTGTGTCTGTGTGTGTGTCCGTTACCTATAGACTCCGAAGTAATGATCCGATTTTAATTAAATTTGATACACTCATAGACAAAGATATACGAAACGACATTCAGAGGTTTCAAGGTTGTAGTTCTTACAATAGTGCAGAAAATCGATAACATATATATATATATATATATATATATATATATATATATATATATATATATATATAAAAGGCAAGATGTTTGTGTGTGTGTGTGTTTATCTGTCTGTATATCCTTTATACAAATCCACAATTTTTATCCGATTCTCACCAAACTTCATACAAATATGCTTTAGGCTGAGTCTGAGCTCCAGGACCATGGATTAGTTTTCAAGCTTTCATTACACCGGTCTATACTGCTAGTATATATATATATATATATATATATATATATATATATATATATATATATATACTCATTCCTTTTAATCCGCCTTTATTATTCTGATTCTAGGTGTTCGTTACCATTTGGTTTTTGCCCATTGTGTGAATCTCCGAAGTGTTCGCCAGCCACCTCGTGTTATTCCACGGCTGGCTTGCCGCCCTCCACAGTAAGGTCGTTTTCACGCGTATTTCACTTGTAAACAGCTCCGGGCATTGATTCTATTTACCTGACAAAATAGTACGACTCGGCCATCGGTTTGTTATCTCTAACCACACCTTGTTTGCATTTCTGTTAGTTTTCTCTCTTCTATCAATATAAATCCGTGTTTTTTCCCATCTATCTATCTATCTATCTATCTATCTATCTATCTATCTATCTATCTATCTATCTATCTCAGTCTGTGAATATCTATCTATCTATCTATCTATCTATCTATCTATCTATCTATCTATCTATCTCAGTCTGTGAATATCTATCTATCTATCTATCTATCTATCTATCTATCTATCTATCTATCTATCTCAGTCTGTGAATATCTATCTATCTATCTATCTATCTATCTATCTATCTATCTATCTATCTATCTCAGTCTGTGAATATCTATCTATCTATCTATCTATCTATCTATCTATCTATCTATCTCAGTCTGTGAATATCTATCTATCTATCTATCTATCTATCTATCTATCTATCTATCTATCTCAGTCTGTGATATCTATCTATCTATCTATCTATCTATCTATCTATCTATCTATCTATCTATCTCATTCTTTACATATCTATCTATTTACTTCTGCTTATGTCTATGTTTCTATCTCAATCTCTTCATATATATCTATCTCTGTCTGTCTCTCTGTCTCTGTCTCTGTGTGAGTGTATAAAAATATATATATATATATATATATATATATATATATATATATATATATAAAATAAATTTTGATGTTCAAAACTGTTGAATGATCATTTCAACATGAAATCCCTAAGAGAGATTTCACATCTCATCGGCAACACCACATTTCAAAATTTTGAAAGATTTTGTAGTTGCCGATGAGATGTGTAATCTCTCTTAGGGATTTCATGTTGAAATGATCATTCAACTCTTTTGAACATCGAAATTTATTTAATTTTATAATTGGCTCTGTAATTTTTATTACATTGAGCTCTTCACCTGTATCATTTTTTAATATTAAAATATTAATATTAATTAGGATCTGGTCTTTGGGATTCACCTTTCTACTTTTCCTTCTACTGTACCATGTAGAGAAAATCTAATGATACAATTAATGATCAGTAAATTGTCTGTTTCTATCCTCCTCATTCTCTATCTCTCTCTCATTATTTCGTTTGTTCAAATCTGCGTAAGTCAGGTCTGACTAAATGATCAAACATTTTGTTACATCTTGTTTGAACCGAGATTATTTACAACATTCTTGTTGTGGAGTTAATAAGCCAACCCCGGTTACACAAATGAACTAGGCGAGGCACCTTAAACAATGAACTCAAAGTGATCACCGAGAGGGTTCTGGTAGATTGTCTGTTAGTGTACCTTTGGAGTTAGTCGAGACATAATTTTATAACCGTTAGTTGTGAGTTATAATAGTGGCGACGAGGAAACGTGTCTTATACGAAGTAGAAAAAATAAATTTTGCATCAGTTTACATAATAACAGTGACGACGAGAACTACATTGGTGTAATCATTTCTTTGCTGTGAGTGAAGCAAAAAAAAAAAAACATGCATTCTGTAATATGGAATGATTTTATATTTAACTCAAGTGGCAAAAATACAACAATACCAACGACCGCAGTTGTTGGAATACCAGAATCAACAAAATATATTTGGCATAATTAAAATGAAAACAGAAAATTCTCCAATGTTTTTCACTCTCAATGCGGTGAAAAATACCATATCAGAAATAGTAGTGACTTCAGATGCTAGTGAAAATGGTATCGGGGTGGTAATTCTGATTATGACGGTAGCATGAAAACCGTCGCACCTTCTTCGTGTTTGCTCCTACCGACAGAAAAAAAAACAAAACAAAAAAAAAAAAACAAAAAAAAAAAACAAACAGCCGGATCGAGAAATAGGCATTAACAATAATACTTGCAGTAAAAAAATTCTCAAATTTATACTCAGAATGAGTTTTCGTTTACAGACAGACTACAGACATCTATTATCAATTTTTGTTTTGAAAAAAAAAAAATGGAACCCCTATGCATACAACGAATAGATTACAAGGCTGGTTTACCATCTTATTAAATTAAGATTTTAGGATGGTATACCAACCGCCTAAAAATGTGGAAGATTTATCAAGATTGATATCCAAATATATTGAACCGTTTGATATTGGAGCATTAAAAAGTAAAATAGAAATTAAAAATACATTATGCAATGTAATACGTGAATTACCAGTTACCCTGGAAGTGTAACAGTAGGAACGGTCAGCTATGTTTGGTACAAGGTCAATTCACAAACATAGCCGACAATCCCCAAAACTTAAGGTTTTATCAGAAGTATCAGAAGGTAGGTTTGTGGAAGAATAAAAGTCTACCTTTTGTAGGTTTAAATAGAAATTTATTAATAGAACAGAATAACATGAATTGGTAGAAGTTAAACGTTCAATGAGAAAAATGTAGTACATAGATAGGAACGTATGTGTTGAGATGTATGTATGTATGTATGCATGAGCGTTATCGTTGGGTAGGAATATCTTTGAAGTAAGTCTTAAAGTGCTTCATTCGTTTATCAAGTATAACAATAGACAGGCGTGTGAATGATGAAAAGGAAAGAAGTGAGAGAGAAAGAGAGATATAATAATAACGATCCCTTGACTTTGTCAAAGGACGTGTTAAAACGCTTGTCTTCTTCTCTCTGGTGATTTTGTTTGTGGGTCTTGAAAAGGTCGTTTGGAAATTAACTCTCGAATGTGATTCGGGCCTTTCCATTGGACGACGAACAAACTTCACGTCAGCTCGTGAAACGGGTCCGTAAAAGAATTTGTTTCTGAGAATTGAAGATTATTAGAATTTAGTTTTTAGATGTTTCCTAGTTTTCTATTGGCCGAAAAACATTTCGCATCAAAGTGTGAAATTTCATGAGTTTTGTTTTGGATTCGCTTTGGCGTGTGTGCTAAGCAAATTTTGTAAATTCGAGTCTTTTATTAATTTCTAACTGAATCAATGAGTCAGTGCTTAGCATTGAATTTTAAATCTAGATCTTGTTTTTTTTTCCTACAGAAGAAATAAAAGAAAAAAGCCGAATAATATATGTTTATTTTTTTAAAAAATCGATGAAAAGTAAAAAAGATAGACGATTTTTAGAATGAAATCCGGACTTGAACGCCTACTCTCTATGTGACAGAATACTAATGTTTGCTCAAAGAGTAGTGATACCTATCATATTACAAAAGCGGATATTAAATGAATTTTATAGTGAACATCCGTAAATTTCAAGGATGAAATCTCTTATGAGATGTCATGTATACTGGACCAAAATGGATAAAGACATTGAAAAATTAAAAAAAAATCTGCATTGTTCTGCTTTGGCAATCACACGCCACGAAATTAAAACCTTGACGAAATAAAGATACTCCGTGGTCAAAACTTCACATAGATTTCGCACGTCCAATAAACGCATGTTATTATCTGATGGTAGTGGATAGCTTTACGATGCTATCCAGCTATCATCTAAGTTCTCGACTGAACATATTACTACTCCACCGTATCACCAAAGGTAAAACGGACACGCTGAAGGTTTTGTGGGTACTTTTAAGAGAGCTTTGAAAAAAGCAAGTAATAAAAAAGTGAGTTAAAAAGCATTACAAAGATTCTTTATAGTATACCGGATAACGCCGAATTCAAATACACCGTCAGGCATGTCAGCAACAGAATTGATGTTCGCAAAAAAATTAAATCGTTGTTCGATAAGTTGTTACCAGGCAAAAAAAAAAAAAAAAGAATGAATAACAAGGAGGAAACCAAAAATAAAAATATTTCAGAACCTTTAATTTTCAATTTGCTAATGATGTAACTAGATAGTACAAAACTTCGAATTATAATGCATTTAAATGTTTATAGATTTATCATGAAAGAGAAAGGGCAGGAGAATGATGTGAACACAGGAGTGAAGACAGTTGCGACGGTAGAGAGAAAAGAAATAACAAGACACACGGTGGGACAAAGAAAGGACTAGAGTCAAGTAGATAATGGATAGGAATGACATTGCATTTAAATTCCTGGAGGTTGTAGCCGTCAGGAAAGTAAGTATATGGAAGGGAGTACCACAGGCGGGAAGCGCGAGAAAAGAAGCCGAGGTAGTAGAATTTTTGCCTGCATTTTGTTGATTTGACTGTAAAAGCATAGGAGCGTTTGCCAGTCTGGTTGCACGAGTAAATTCATGAGGAGGGGCTACTAGTGAAAATATTTGTAGAAGAGACATAGGGAAGCCACATTCATCCGGTGAGAATGTGACTGGGATCGAGATGCCCGGTCCGAACCAATCACTTTACAGATTCTCCTTTGGAGTCTGTCGAGAACACTAAGACAAACAGCAGGAGCGCCTGACCAGATATTATAACAGTATTCCATGCACGGTCGGATGGTTGATTTGTATATGTGCAAGATGGATTAGCCGGAAAAATAATATCCTGGCCTGACACAGTAACCCAACCTTCCTAGCAGTGGATTTAACTATTGAGCCAATGTATTGATTACACATGTTCTGTGAGTTTAATATCTGGACTTCCTAGTACAGATTGTGATACCAGGGAGTGTAATAACTGAGTAGTACTAAATAAGGAAAATACGAGATATTCCAGCGAAAGAAGAAACACTACGATAAAATTAGTACAACACTATTTTCTTATTTCTAACACTATCGCTTACGCCCATATCACGTTGAATACGCCGGTTCTCGCTCGATCACCGAAGTTAAGCAACGTTGAGCATGGTCAGTACTTAGAGGGGTGACCGCTTGGGAATACCAGGTGCTGTAAGCGTTTAGTGACGGATGTGCGTTGTGATACATTGGATATCGGTTCGGAAAGAGAAATCGGTGAGCCGAGTTAGAATTCCAGTTGAATACCCTGCATTTACTTAAGCACTGGTACCCTTGGGAAAGGTATTAATTCGTCCCGTCCCTCCAGTTATGGGTTAAATAACAAGGGTAGGACTTGGGCACCCTGCCCTTAAAAACAAATCCCAATGAATCTTGATACTCGAACAGAAAATGTATTACTAGACACAAGACTTATATAAAAACAACAATAAATTCTTGAAAGAAAAAGGTGCTACCAGCAATAAATAAAAAATTTAGTTGGCAATAAATGACCCGCCTAGGTTGATATGTCATAAAAACAAAACAACTAACACTATTTATTTATTTTTTAAAAATATTAGTTGAATCAAATTACTAAATTTGCTTTGTTTGTGAATTGCCTTTTTCGTTATAGCAATGCGTTTTTCTGTAGCACATTTTCTGTCGTCTGTTACAATACTAAGAATAAAATTCAAAATGAGTCCGTGGCCGAGTTGTTCGCCTTCTGACCATGAAGCCTGGGTTCAAATATCACCATAGTCGATTTGTCATGAAGACGAATTCTTGATATCACCTGGAGGAAGCGATTCCAGCGTGCCGCACCTTTGGAAAGTACCTAAAAACTATACCAAGCCTTGTGAGTGAAATTAGGTAGACGTCTTCGCTTTAAAGAGCCGTCGGTTGCTTGGAAGAAGTCTTGAGCCTTGGTTGGTAATATTCCTTGAGATGGTGTATATGTAGGGCCGACGACCCACGTCTGTATCGGCCATCGAAAGAAGTCAATGACATCCACTTACAGCACCAGGGTCTGAGTATAGCAATGCTTGACTGTGTTGTTTGTGGGATGATTATCGATGGATTTCGATCGAACATTGGTCTAAGGATGATGATGAAAAACAAAGTCAATATTCCTGTAGCTGCTGGATTTTGAGGTCCCAATATGTAGGTCACGAATTGGACTACCCTTTTGCTGACATCTATGCGATCTTTCTTGATTTTCCATCATTATCACTGGTATTGTATTCCTCGTTGTACCCCTCTCCTCTCTCTCAGGTCACTTCATTTTTTCTTTAGTACATACTTTCGTTTTTATCTAAACTTATTTATAATTGGAACTTTGAACCGATTTTTTAAAAAATTAATACAGTTGTACTATAAGCGTCCGCGAGTGTTCTTAGGTTTTGTGTCGAGGTACTCCCGATAAATATCGAAAAGCGATAATCGAAAAATATCGTCTAATAGAAGGAGGGTCCGATTTTAATCAAATTTGATACACTCATAGACAAAGACATAAGAAACGATATTCAAAAGTTTCAAGGTTGCAGTTCTTACAATAGTGCAGAAAATCCATATTATATATATATATATATATATATATATATATATATATATATATATATATATATAAAAGGCAAGTTCTTTGTGTGTGTTGTCTATTTATCTACCTGTATGTCTGTATTTTTTCAGCCCTTTTATTTTAGTTTTTGCTTCGGGTTTGGCTCTAAGTAAGTACAATTGTAGTTCTTAGTCTCAGCCATGATACCATTTACTCAGAGGACTTATTTAGCCTTCAACATTCAGTTTACGACGAGAAAAACTTATTTGATATCGATAGCAGGAAATCAAAATTTGACTTACATCCATTCATTTTTCTTTCAGTCTACGGTTTCGCTTTAACTGGAAACAACTATTGCTTTTTAGCCTTTCGTGCCAACGTCCAAAGAGTCTGAGCTCCAGGATCATGGATTAGTCTTAAAGCTTTCATTACACCCGAGCAACGCCGGGCTATGCTGCTAGTCATATATAATTTCATAACAATTATCTGTGTTCTTATTTTTACACGTCTATTTCTTTTCTAATTTCTTTTCTTTTCAACTGCTACGTAAGCTTAATCGAAATGGGAAGGATACTATAATAATGCAGAACTAGCAGAACCCGTGTAATTTCCACGGAAGAATAATTTTGGTTTCCTGGAAAAAATTTACTTTGTCATACTACAAATGATAGTAACGTCTTCAAACATAAAGGTATTGGATAATAAAATAACGATAACACAGAGTGTAATTTTATTAAAATATCTATAAAAGTAATGTCCATAGAAACTACTTTACTGTAATCTTATATTATATTAAGCGGCGTATGCACAGACCATAACCAAAATATTGTACGCTATTTGGTGAGAGATTTTGAAAGAACAAATGGTTTTTTTCTTTTTTATTACTGAAAAATCATGGCTCCTGTACCCATTGTAAACAGAAAAGACCAACTGAGTAATGGCCGCGAATATAGAGGCCAGAAATTTCGTTATTAGGTCGCGGGATACGACAACAAACCGACCTATTTTTACTATATTGTACAGTACACACACACATATACACACGCACACAATTACTTCTACAACCACCAGCTTAAGCTGCTACTGCTAGGGTAATGCTATAGGCTCTCTCCTCCTACTCTCTCATTCTTTACTACCCTTCCGTTTGGCAAAGGTGAGAGAAAGGCCGAGGAGAGTAGCGTTTAAAAAAAGATAGGGGGGAAGGAAAAGCTCGTCTGGAGATAAGTGTGTTATCTTTCTTCAGTGGCGTATCGGACGGAGGAACTAAATAACTAAGGAAGGAACAGGCAGAATTATTATATGATTTATAATGGAAGGAATCCACCTGCATGCGGATGGAGAATGATTTCAGTAAATATCAGTCAGTCAGTTAACTGTCATACATGATGGACGTCTGGGCAGTATATCTCTTTCGACTAGGCAGAAGATTTTCCCGTAGTAGGTTGCCATTACTTTCTATGGTAGACTGGTTACCAACTAAGGCTATAGAACCCTATCTGTCTTGCTATTCATCCCGTAGCTTGAGAGAAAAGAGGTTAATTAATTTCTTTTCCAAGCGTATTTGTGCGTAATTGAATGAAACTAATTCGACTACAATTCGAACTCCGCTCTCCGATTTCTCATTCCGAGTCGATATTCATTACACCACATTAAATACAAAAACAGAAAGAGGTGTTAGAGAAGAATGTGTTTTCCCCCCAGGATAGGAAAAAAAACATACCAGGATTCATTATTATTGGCCATAATATTAACAATACGTATGCAGATGAAACAGAGCTGATAGCAGACACAGAAAGAAACTACAGGAACTCCTACAGAATGTAGTAAAGGAAAGCAAGAAGAAAGACTAAATATAAATTCTAAGAAGTTGGAATGTCAGTCGGTTGTCAGTAAAAGGAATAACAGGAGACGTGAAATACAAATTGGAGACACCAAAATTAAGCGAGTGCATAAACTTAAATATTTATGAAATAATTTAATATCGGAAGAAAAATGTGAAACAGAAATGTATTGGGAGATCAAAAGGGACCTTCCAAAAGCTAAGCAAAATATTAAGAAACAGAAAAATTTTGCTAGAAGCAAAGAAAGGTCTACTGAACTGTTATATAATATCAGTATTCCAGGTGAAACAGAAATGTATTGGGAGATCAAAAGGGACCTTCCAAAAGCTAAGCAAAGTATTAAGAAACAGAAAAATTTTGCTAGAAACAAAGAAAAGTCTACTGAACTGTTATATAATATCAGTATTCCAGGATGGCAGTGAGCAGATAAAGAAGACACTTGTGAAATGTGGTTCTACAGAAGGATGCTGAGAATAACATTAACTGAACATGAGAGCAACGACGAAGTTTTAGAGAAAATGTTACCTAAAATGACATTTATATATAGCATTAGAAAAAGACACTTACAAACAATAGGGCACGAAATGAGGAAAGTGGGCTTGGAAAATTTGACAATATAGGGTATTGTTTTCAAGAGGAACTGTGAGAAGCAGCGTATAAACTATAAAAACGGGCTTATTTGGGTGGTTTGCAGATAAGGGATTAGGAGAGATAACAAAAAGACAAACATTATGAAGGACAGGACATTTTGGACAACAATGGCCGCCCACTTCTTGAAGAAAGCATGCCACAAAGAAGAAGAAGAAGAAGAAGAAGAAGAAGAAGAAGAAGAAGAAATAATAATAATAATAATAATAATGATGTAGTCAATGAAAATACTGAAACAGATGTTCCACTTCTGAGCAACCTGGAAAACGTGGAAAAAGAAAGAACAAAAAAAAAAAAGAACAGAAAAAATGAAAGAAAAAATGAAAAAAGAATGAAAGAAGAAAGGAAAGAAAAGAAGGAAGAAAAAGGAAATATTGACGTAGAAAATCTATAGAAAATGGTGAAAAACAAAAAACGCGTACGATGAAAAAGCATAGTAGTCGTATTCTTAGTAGTAGTAGCAGAAGAAAAAAAGAAGAAGAAGAAGAAGAAGAAGAAAAAGAAGAAGAAGAAGAAGAAGAAGAAAAAGAAGAAATGATAATAATAATAATAATGATCTTAATGAAAATACCGAAACAGATGTTCCCCTTCTAAGAAACCTGGAATAAGGAGGAAAAAGAAAGAACAACAAAAAAGAAAGAACAGAAAAAATAATGAAAGAAAAATGAAAAGAAGAATGAAAGTAAAAACAAAGAGAAGAATGGAAGAAAGAAAAAAGAAATACTGACGTTAAAAAGCCATAAATAACGGTAAAAGCTGAGAAAGCATACGATGAAGAAAAACTACTTGTAGTAGTAGTAGTGGTAGTAACAGAAGAAGAAAAAAGAAAGAGGAAGAAGAAGAAGAACGACTTTGTTTAAATTTTTAGCAGAACAGGGATTGAGAGATATAGAAAAAAAATTATTTGAGCTACAAAGGACAGGAAATTATGGAGAGCCATGATCGCCTACGACTTGAAGTAGCATGTCACAAAGAAGAAAAAAAAGAATTTCGTTTAAATGGTTGGTAGAATAGGCATTGAGAAATATAAAAAAGAAACAACAAAGCTACTAAAGAACAGGAAATTGTGACGAGCCATGATCGCCTACGTCTTAAGGGATACAGGACATAGAAGAGGGATCCATTATTGTGGGTATGCTCTTCCTCCTCGTCCACATTACAATCCTCACAATACTGACCATCAGTCTAGTTAGTTCAAAACAACTCCAACAACTCGAGGGTTCTCACACAAGTATCATTCTCTGAAAAATCGAACGCATTCTTTTAAAAATCTATCTATCGTCATCTATTTTCGTTCTTTTTTTTTTTTATATCTCTTTCATGTAAGCCCCTGCCCCGCCAGTATTTCGACCAGTCTCTGTTTGCCCCATACCACTGCCTTTTTATTTTCTCTAAAGCTCAAGAGTAGGCCGCTGATAATCTAGCAACTGGTTCCACTCTTTATTCACTGTGTAAAAACATCCGCCGTTCCCACAACCGTTTTCACGTCTGCTGCACTGATTTCCTTCCAGCCCTTATCCCCGCAGACCATTCCCTCTCACGGGAGATGCACTGTTTACGCGGTTGGGTTTTGACATCATTTGTAATTCTTTCTCGCCTTCTGGCCTTTTCATCGTCCCCCTCATCTAATTCATATTTACTTTGTCTTCATCTCCTTCGGGCCCTTTTACGTCTCCGTGGAGAAATTTCACCCGTCGACCTGTCAACTCAGACACACGCCATAGAGTGTCTTGTTCAAACATGGCGGCTAAACACAGCGAAGGCTACACGGCTTTCGAAAGAAAAAAGTTCCTTTCTATTTCCCACCTGTTTTTCTTTCTTTCTTTGTTTTTTTCTTTCTGTAATATGCAAAGTTCTTTTTAGGTTTCTTTTTTCCAACTTTTCGCTGTATTTTTTCTGTCTTTCTTTTTCGTATTCTTCTTTTTTGCCTTTCTTGTCTTTCCATTTACCTTCTTGATTCGTTTTTTATTGATTCCTATTCATTTTTAGCTTTTCTTTTTTTTTTTTGTTTCTAATCTCATTTTAATTTTCATACTTTTGCTTCTTTCATTATTCTTCTTTTCTTTCTTTCCTCATTTCTTTCTTTCTTTCTTTCTTTCTTTATCGTTTCTATTCATTTTCTTAGTGTTTTCTTTATTTTCTTAATCTCTTCTTTTCTTTTTTCTTCCTTTCTTTTTAGGTTTTCTTTCTTTTTTCTTTTTTCATTATTGTTTTATTTTCACGCTATTTTCTTTCTTTCTTTCTTTCTTTCTCGTTTCTATTCATTTTCTTATTATTGTTTCCTTTATTATTTATTTTCTTAACCGCTTATTATTTCTTTCTTTCTTTTTTCTTTTTTTCTTATTCTGTCACTTCTATTCGTTTTCTTATTGCTCTTTATTTATTTATTTATTTTTATTTTTATTTCTTTATCGTTTCTGTTCATTATTGTTTTCTTTATTATTTATTATTGCTTTTTATAATTTATTTTCGTAACCTCTTATTTTTTTCTTTTTCTTTTTTTCTTTCTTTCTCATTTTAGTGTTCTTTTTACTCTCCTGTATTTTTAACCTCTTTTTTCTTTCTTCCTTATTTTATTGCTTATCTTGTATTATTTTCTCTTTTTCCAGTATTTGCTTTTCTTTCTTTCTTTCTTTCTTTATCAACTACTTCATCAAATAGTCCTGAAAAGTTTCTCTATGATAACCATTTAAAGAAATCGTTGGTCTGAAAAGAATGTCATAATTTTGGAGTGGGAATAAAACCCTGTACATATTTAGCAAAAGTTAATTGCAAACGTTTCAACTATTTTATTGTCTATCTCTGCTAATGTACCCCTTTTGGGAACCCATTTATGCCATCTTCACTTTCACTTTTTAAATCAGCGAACTCGTTTTGTTTCGACGCCGATCGTAGCTTTAGAACGCAGGTAACAAGGAGTCAAATCCAGAACGAATTTCGATGGATATAACTGGCAAAAGCATAAAAACAAAAACTAACAAAACAAGAACAATTAAAAAATAAAAAAATAAATGGAAAATAAAGCAAAAATTGTTAACCAAGATAATCAAAAGAGAAGGATACATTTCGGACAGATACCGTTGTAGGGATAGAGAAGACGATTATCTCCCTTCCCTTGAGGTAAAGTCACGTGGGTCACGTGACGGTCAATTAATGACGTCCGTTCGTAGACTGAAGAATGTGGTCAGCTCTGGCTATCAGCTTCCAGGAGTCAAGCCGAACAGATTTCCAAGAATTTAAATGTAAATTCAATAGTCATCTTCTATCTCACTAACTTGCATCCTCTCTTATGCTCCTTTCTCCATCCACTCCACTCTCATCAGTATTCTCAACCTTCTCTTACCCCCTTCCTGACATTCCCTATAACCTGTCACTCTTTCCCATAACTCGCCTTTTATGTAACCCCCTGCACACTAGTGGCAGTAAACTGCCTTGTTTGGGGCGATATGATTAAAAAAACTAAAAGAGGATGTTTTTTTAGCACAGACGAGTCTTTGTTTCTCCTGAGCCACTGCCCTAGTTCGAGCTGCCACGCAGAAAAGCTTAAAACCCCATGGCGCTGTTTTCCTCTGGGAATAGATCTTTATCGGATATAAAAAGTATATGCAGCTCATAGTCCTCATGTTAGGGAAAACTCCATCAAATGATACATAAAGGGATTAGTTTGGACTTCTAGAGATATTTTGGTATTACGGTAGCTGTTGTGAGAATGTAAGTAAAAATGTATTGTTTTGGCGAAAGCAACGTTGTAGTTTGTTTGGGTCAGTGAGTGTGGCTAGCTAAGTTAAAGAAAGGATAGTCGAAGACCAGTTTCCCTCATCCGCCATGGGCATGTGGCAAATTTCCTATTAAAACAGAAATACATATCACTCAATAATGCTTCAGTAAGTATCATTATAACTCTTCGTTGTTGTTCATTCTGTGCTTGTTTAGTTTTCAATTTTTGTGTGGACGCCGAATGCCTACATAATGGTGTCTGTGTTTATGTTTAATTCTTAAAATGATTCAAGTCTGTATTTAAAATGTAATCATTAAAAGCGTATGAGCTCCTAAAAGAAATGAACTAGTTTGGAACGCGCAGGAATCTTACGTCAAATAAGGTATTCAGCTGCGTTCGGAATGATGAGATGTCTGTAAGTGTATTTTAATTGTATAAGAACCATGATGAATGTTAGAAGTGAATATGTAATACTAACTTACATCAATTTCAAATGTTCGGTTTTTACGTTCTTTAAGAAGAGGTTTTACGAATATTGTTGATGTGTAGAAGTTTTTCGAGTTCGTTGGACCCGTATTTATTTTATGATGATTATTGTTATCAATATAGTCTGACTATTTATTAATATATATTCTAGGTATGCCTTCCACAATAGGTTGCATGCTTTCTTTTGTTTTACTTAGGCAGTATTTTCAAAATTAAAATTATGACCTGTTTCCTTTCTATGTTTCTGCGTCGGTAGAGCGAATGGCCATGGTAAATGGCAGACAAGCTCAACAAACTCAATTAACAAAGTTTGCGATCCAAATAAAAAGAAAATAAAAGAGAAAAACGTAACATTAAGCAAGCAAACAATAGATGCAAGACAAAATAATAGTATTCAGGCAAAAAGCTCACAAATTAAGAATTGATGTTGACACACAAGAGCGGACTGAGAGAAACGAACGAAGCCTTCTAGTTTCAAGACAAAACAAACCTGGACTAAGTCAGATGAAACCGAGAAGTGTCTTATTTTACTGACTCGGAATAAATCCCAGTGTACATTTGTGTGGTTTTTCCCATAAACTGGAAGAGGTGGGTATTATTTAATATATTACCTTGAACGTTAAAGATAATTAACAAGCCGCGGATGAGGTCAAGAAAGGACAAAAGTGATTGACATATATCCAGCCGTGGATGATGTCAACAGTTGAAACAACAAAAGAAAAAACACAAACGACAACTGGCTTGAAAGGCGATGAACGGTTGGTATATTATTGTCAGATACATCCAGCCATAGGTAAACGTCAACCAAAGACGAGTGTGGTTGACAGACATATCCGGCCGTAGATGACGTTAACAAAGAGATATCCGGTCATAGATGACGTTAACAAAGCGACAGCCCTAAAAAGCAAAAATGCATGAGAGTTTGAAGGCCATATAAAGTCCAGAAGTTTTGGCTGAAGACAGAGAACTCCCGCTGATTTCTGACTCCTGATGGTCCCTCGGGTGCGTGACTCTCACTCGTTGCCCTCTTGTTCCACACAAGCGTCACTAACAAAGAATAATAATATAAGATTATATTTTTCTATATATGTGGTCCTACAGTGTTTACATTATTCAGACTATTTGAAATTTCTAGCACCTGAAGAAGGCCGGAGCGTACAACGGCCGAAACGGCGTACAAATGGCAACAAATATGAAGACAATAATCCGAATAATGTAAATACTGTAAATAAGATCTCACCACAAAGATATAGACAAATATGTTCCTAGTTGTCCAGCGGCAGTATATAATAATTTTACAGTCACCAAATTATATAGGAAGCAACAGCGTTAATTTTGATTCTACATATCCCACGTTATTACAATATGAATTTTGTCAGAATAGAACTTTTATTAGGACTAAGGTTCAACTCAGATGTCAAGTAGAAGCCATCGTTAAAGCTAATGGCAAAATATTCGGTCCTTTGTCTTGCACCTGAAAGTAATTTTGTCTCCTCTTATGTTCTACTAGCAGTATAGCTCGGCGTTGCTCGGGTGTAATGAAAGCTTTAAAACTAATCCATGGTCCTGAAGCTCAGACTCTTTGGACGTTGGCACGAAAGACTAAAAAGCAATAGTTGATTCCAGTTAAAGCAAAACCGTAGACTGAAATAAAAATGAATGGATGTAATTCAAATTTTGATTTCCTGGTATCGATATAAATATAAAATAATAAGTTTTTTTCGTCGTAAACTGAATTTTGAAGGCTAAATAATTCCTCAGAGTAAATGGTATCATGGCTGAGACTAAGAACTACAATTATACTTACTTAGAGCCAAACCCGAAGCAAAAACTAAAATAAAAGGGCTGAAAAATACAGACATACAGGTAGATAAACAGACAACACACACAAACAACTTGCCTTTTATATATATATATATATATATATATATATATATATATATATATATATATTATGGATTTTCTGCACTATTGTAAGAACTGCAACCTTGAAACTTTTGAATATCGTTTCTTATGTCTTTGTCTCTGAGTGTATCAAATTTGATTAAAATCGAACCACTCCTTCTATAACTCGATTTTTTGATCATCGATTTTCGATATTTATCGGAGGTGTCTTGACACAAAACCTAGCTAAGAACACTAGCAGACGCTTATAGTACAACTGTGTAAATTTTCAAGAGAATCGGTTCAGCCGTTTCGGAGTCTATAGGTAACGGACACACACACACACAGACACACACAGAGACAAAGTTCCATTTGTAAATAAATTTATATCCTTTACAAATGTCAGATCAAACTAAAAATGTAATTTTGTTGCCATATCGGGGCTGCAGTTGTCCAATCCTCACTTTCCAACCATGTCAGATTCAAAACTTTTTATACGGTCTTCTAGTGACTATTTTTTCCTGCAGTTTTTTCTCCTCAGACAGACGCAACGGTCCAAGCCTGTTCTTTATCTTAATGCTATTTCCACAAAAAATTGTTCAAATAAACTCTACTCTTTCACATTTATAGCTAAGATTTGACATGCCACAGCGAGAGAGTCGAATTAGCTACATTTCCTTCCCATTGAATGTGGAAGGTTCTACTCAGATATTCCTTCTCTGAGAAGTGCTACCATGTAAAAAAAAAAAAAAAAAAAAAAAAAAAAATTCCCGTGTGAATGCTTCTTCTGCAAACTACAACCTTAACTTCTTTAAGTTAAAGGTAAATCAATATTTACAACATTGATCTACCTTTACTAAAAAGCAATACCCTGCGCCTCGCCGGCCTTACCCTATCTTCAGACCTCAAATTGAATAATTACATTGAATCAATAGCTAATCCACTGCTAGGAAGGTTGAGTCACTGTGTCGGACCAGGATGTTCTTTCCGCCTGAATCCACTTTGCATATATACAAATCAATCATCCGATCGTGCATGGAATACTCTTTTCATATTTGGTCAGGCGCCATGCTGTTTATTTCAGTGTTCTCGACAGGCTCCAGAGGAGAATCTGTAATGTGATTGGTCCCTACCTGGCAGCTCGATTCAAGCCACTTGCTCATCGTCAGGATGTAGCTTCCCTGTCTCTTCTATAAATATTTTCACGCCTTCTGCTCTGACGAACTTGGGTCACTGGTGTCTCCTCCACAAGAATTTACTCGGGCATCCAGACTGGCAACAAAGTCCCACCCTTTTACAGCTAGATCAACCAAATACACGCGAAAATTGTATTCCATCAGATTCTTTTCTCGCGCTTCCTACCTGTAGAACTTCCTTCTATATACTTGCTTTCCTGGTGGCTATAACCCCCAGAAATTTAAATGCAAAATCAATTCCCATCTTTTAACCACTTAACTCCAGCCCATTGTACATCACCCCATGTATCTTGCTCTTATCTTTTCTCTCTACCTTCGCAACTGTTTTCACTCCTGTGTCCTCTTCTTTCTCTTGCTCTTTCTCTTTCACTCCCTGTAGATGGTTCATCTTTGTCTTCACTCTCATTTGTCTAATATTTCAACACTCTTTTGTAATCCTTGCACGTCAGTGGCGTTAACGCCTTGCTTGGGGTGAAATGATTAAAAAAATTCTTCTCTTCCCTTTTCCATTTCACCCCGTGTAGCTGGTTCGTCTTTGTCTTCACTCTCCTCCTTCTTAATACTTTTCTTATGTAACCCCCACCCCCACCGCACGTCAGTGGCGTTACCGCTTTGCTTGGGGTGATATGATTAAAAAAATTCTTCTCTTCCCTTTTCCATTTCACCCCGTGTAGCTGGTTCGTCTTTGTCTTCACTCTCCTCCTTCTTAATACTTTTCTTATGCAACCCCCTGCACGTCAGTGGCGTTACCGCTTTGCTTGGTGTGATATGATTAAAAAAAAAAAATTCTTCTCTTCCCTTTTCTCTTTCACCCCCATCAGCTGGTTCGTCTTTGTCTTCACTCTCCTCCTTCCTAATACTTTTCTTATGCAACCCCCTGCACGTCAGCGGCGTTACCGCTTTGCTTGGTGTGATATGATTAAAAAAAAAATTCTTCTCTTCCCTTTTCCATTTCACCCCGTGTAGCTGGTTCGTCTTTGTCTTCACTCTCCTCCTTCCTAATACTTTTCTTATGTAACCCCCTGCACGTCAGTGGCGTTAAAGCTTTGCTTGGTGTGAAATAATTTAAAAATATTTATTCCCCTTATCATTTCAGTATTTTTCTTCTTCTTTGTGACCTCCCACTTCAGGATATGTACAATCATGGCTCTCCAGAATTTCCTGTCCTCTTAATAAGTTTTTTTTTTCTATCTCTTCTGAATCCTGTACTATCAATCAATTACATAATTTGGTTTGTTAGGTTACTCTCTGTTTACCTTTGTCCGTCTTGCTTTCGATACGCCTTCAGGTTTGCAGCCACATCACGTTATACACAGGCTTCCGTACGATCACAGAAGGGCAGCAAAGTCGAACTTTGTCATTAACTAGATGGGTGATCGCTTAACAGGTCCTGTAATCTTGGTTCTTTTTCTGGTGCAATGGATAATGACTGAGATTTGTTAATCGGAGAGTCGAATTGCAATTCAGTTTGGCTACGTTATAGACATTTACGCGCAAATAACCTTGAGAAGGGTATGAGTCCACCACTTCTACCCTAGCTAGAGGTTAATTAGTATGACTTATATCATTAAAAACCATGTTTATCTTTAAAAAAAAAAAACTAAAATTTCTTGTAATCTAAAAGTATTTTCTGGCTTTAAATAACCTGCAAAGAGTTGATAGTGCGTAGAAAACAAATCATCAATAAATATGTCCTTCAATTGTCATGTTCTGTTTCTAATTTCCCTAAAACTTTCTAGTAGCTCATATGCTCAATCCGTGAGATCCTCAGTATCCTCCTGTATAACTACATTTCAGTTGCATCAAGTCCCTCCTTAATTTACGGGGAAATGGTCAAACATTAACTGGATATAAGACGACCAAAATTGCATAAAGAGTTCACTAATCTTTTCTTTCTTTCTGGCGGTATTTTCCTGATTTGTAATCCTTTGCTTAGTTTTAAGAAGGCATCTTTCACAATTCCAACGCGCCTTCGGATTTCCGTATTTTATTTTCCTCTCTCAATTGAAACAGTTCCCAGATATTTAAATTGTTACACTTTCTTGATTTTGGTTACGTCAGTACTGCTGGTCTGTTAATTTTTTCTTACGTCCTGGGTATGACGATAAGCTACATCCGGCAGCAATGGTTCTGATCAGGAGGTTTTGAGGAGCGTAGAATCACCTTTAATTTCCGTTGTTCCAATGTTCAACCTAACCCGGGTTAGTGGCACCTGTTAGGGTACCAGCTATAGGTAAGTAAATAGCAAACCACCGAACAATTACCAAAGCCCCATATAAAATTAAGCATTCATATATATATATATATATATATATATATATATATATTGTCGTAATAAAATATCCTACATCTCCTTTTATCTATGTGAATTTACTAATAGTGATAACTATCATAGCGACCGCCACATTCACCGGCGCCCTGCTTCGAAGATAAGTAATGTCATACTAATCTGTGAGTATTCATTTATTGTACACTTTATTGCAATAATTCTTTCTTCTTTCCATCTACTATCTTGTTGGTTGCTCTTTTCCCTCGAGTAATAACCCTGTACATTGTAACCCTTTTCAAGAGTACAACATATATATATATATATATATATATATATATATATATATATATATATTGTAATTTTTTATTACAATCGTTTATAAAATTATTATATCACTACACAAAAAATACTGTTCTTCAGGTGATATTTTAAAATAAATCTTGAAAATGATTTATTTAGAAAATACAAAATGAATTCACAGTTATTTAGAAACTGAAAGGTGTTGTTTTAAGAGAATATGCTTGTAGGTGTGTCAATATTGTTCAACTACGCAGTTGAAGATTTGGGTCGCGAAAGGCAACATATCTTACCCAGACAAAATTAGAAATTGTTATTCCATGACATCAGGATAGTATGTTGCCTTTAGGGACACAAATTTTCAACTTTAGATTTACCTAATTCTCATTTTTGATAGAACAACATGTTAGAAGCATATTATCTGGGAGTTTAAAATAACTGAAAGTTCAAAATATGGGAGGATCCGGTCAGGAAGTGTACACACTTTTATCCGGGTTTGTATGATCCTAAAATTTACATTACTTCGGACCTTTCATTTACTAAAATTTCCTGTTCTGGAAATAATATTATGTCTAACTTCTCTTCTTGGCATAATCTGCAAAGATCACCACCGTTGTAAGGCCTGGACTTTTTAATATGCTCCATATTATATCAAGGTCTTTACCGTTTTTTTCTTTTAATTTCCTGATCAGTTGACTTCCGGATAAAAATATTTAAAAACTCTACATTATATATGTATTGAGCACTTTTAATACAACTGTATACTTGTCTAATTCAATTCTGATCAATAACTGGTTAATTATATATATATATATATATATATATATATATATATATATATATATATATATATATATTAATCATATCACCCCAAGCAAGGCATTCCACTGCCACTATAGCGCAAGGGGTTATATAGAGCGATTTGGTATAGGAAATGTCAGAGGGAGGGTGATAGACGAGTTAGGAGGTACATAGGGAGAGTCTTGGAGAGAATGGGTATATATATATATATATATATATATATATATATATATATATACAACTTATTGTTTCATAATAAACGACTGTGCTGAAGTATCTTGGAAATGGTACAAT
Organism: Ascarosepion bandense; assembly: GCA_037127315.1. Classification (NCBI taxonomy): domain Eukaryota; kingdom Metazoa; phylum Mollusca; class Cephalopoda; order Sepiida; family Sepiidae; genus Ascarosepion; species Ascarosepion bandense. The sequence continues at coordinate 37,392 of JBBBDQ010028570.1, forward strand.
AAGAATAGTTTTTTCGTTGAGGTGAAGCAGCACAATCAATAATCGCTTCCCTAAGTAGCCGAGTCGACCGGAAAGTCTTCCCAGGTTCGTCTGACATTTTTTCTGTCTGTTAGACATCTTAGCTGGTTTTAAAATAAAAAGCGATTGGGCCCTATTGGAAAACGACAGTGGACAGACGGTGGGACGAGGTATGACGGGTCAGGATGTTGGGTTAGAGGCGACAGCGGATACATGTGATTCTTTGAGTCACGTTTAATGTAAGCTGGAAGAAGAAAGGTGGAACAGGGTGTGTATTAGTTTTCAGGAGGGGTTCCCAGGGAACGGATCACTACAGAAAGAAGAAGAAGAAGAAGAAGAAATGAAGTGAAGTTCAAAGAAAAAAGAAACAAAGGAAGAAAAAAGGAATGAAAATCTAAACCTATAAACTGGAATGAAGATGAAGAAGAAACAAAGAAAGTATAAAACTCAGTTGAAGAATAAAGAAGATGAACAATGAATATGAAACACAAGTACCGTGAAGAAGAAAAAAGGTGTGAATGTCAGAAAGAAAATGAAAGAAATGAAATGATGATCATTACATGAAAGTGAAGAAAATGAAGGAAGATAAGAAGAAGAATTAAAGAAAAATAAATGAAGGAAGAAAGAAGAAAAACGAAACGAGAAAAAGAATCAAGAAATAGTGGATAGGAAGAAGGCAAAGAGAAGAAAAAATGAAGATTCAGAAGAAGAAATAATGAAGGAAAATAAATTATGATAGAAAGAAAGAAACTGAATAAACAGAAAGAATAGGCAAAGAAGAAGAAACAAAGAAGAAAAATAAAATAAGAAAGAAAATGAAGGAAAGGTAAGTTAAAAAAGAAGACCTGGAGAAAAAGAAAATTAAAAAAAGGAATGAAGAAATGAATTAAAAAAAAAGAAGCGATGATTAAGAGAAGAAAAATGAATAAAAAAAAATGAAAGATATTTTCAAATAAAGAATGAAACCAATTCCAATTGAAGGGAAAGATAACGAAAAACAAGGAAGTAAATGGAATGATTTAAAAAAAAAATAATGAAAGAAAGAGAAAAACAAGGAATTAAAGGAAGAGGAAAAGGCGTAGAAAATTAAAGAAAAAGGAAGAGTAGGAAAGAGAGAACGATAGGAAAAGAGAAACATGAAGAATTGGCAATACGGATCAAGATCATTGCAACAGGATAGGACACAAAAGATACCGGGTAGGGGACTTTTTCAAAATATCTTCTTCCATGTATCTTGTTCTTTCATGAAGTAGGCGATCATGGCCTTCCACGTCTCCCTATCCCTGGTTCATCTTAGCACATTTTATCCTGTAACACCTCGCAACCTCCGTTCTGTCATCCCCCTGTTCAGGCCCTTCAGATATGTTATCCGCTGCTTTGCTTTGTCTCTTGTTCATTCTATCTGTTAGTATCAGGTTCTCCAAGCCCTCCATCCTCATTGCATGTCCCAGGAAATTTAGTTGTCTCTTCCTGATGCTCAATATTAATTTTCTATTCTTTTCCATTCTTTCCAGTATCTCATCATTGATCACATGCTCCGTCCATGATATCCGCAGCATCCTTCTGTAAAACCATATTTCAATTGCTTCAAGTTTTTCCTTCATCTTTGATGATATTGTACAGCATTCACTGCCATATTAAAGCAAACGCAGTTCGTAAATAAAGTACTGACATCACATAGCAGTCAATCTTTGTTTCTAGTGAAAGTTTCCTGTCTCTTAATATTTTACTCAGTTTCTGGAATGCATCCTTCGCCATGCCAATTCACCTTCGGGTATCTGTGTCGCACTTTCCGTCTTCTCTGCGTGAATAAAAAATATAATGACTGGAGAAGATGTTTTGCTCTAAAACACACACATACGCAAAAAAACAAAAAAAACATGCACACAGTAAAAAAAAAAAAAAATACGCACACAAACATGTTACATAAAGAAATTTCGAAACAAACAAATGCACCCAGAAACAGACTAAAACATATATACCGTGTTATCAAAATAGGTTCACCGAAATGCATTGAAAATAGTTACAACTATAAATAGTTACAACTTTTCAGACATGATCGCCCAAGCGTATATCACGTATGGGACTGACTTTGCAGTATTAATATTCCCTTTTCACTGCATTTTTTTCAAGAACTCTCAATTGCAGTAAACTTATCGTTAATTTTACTAATAGGTATGTTTTGTTGGCATAGCAGGATATGACAACACGACTATTAAATTCAAACAGCTTCAAATTCAGGGGTTAAAGACATCTTCAGTGGACAGGCAAACCTTTACACATACAGAGGGATAAGGTTTAAATTTAATATATATTTTATTTCATAGTTTAAACCATCTCCTACTATCTGGTTGATATATTCATGAACATTAAAACCAAGGAAAACTGTTTTTTTCTGTATTTTTCACTGTTTGTTTCCCGGTTTCAGATGAAAAATTTTATATATTTTGTCTAATATTAGAGTCATTTTCTAAAAATGTTTTTATTCGTAATTCTCTCATTATATATATATATATATATATATATATATAGTGTATCGAGACAGCAAATAATTTTCTAAACATACTGGTAAATATAAGAGACAATGAATATCTATTATGTTAAATCATGAGCTGTTCTAAACATCGTATTTTAGCTTTAATTTCAGGTGAAAATAAAGACAAAAATTTTCCAACATTTCGATAATTTTTATGATATTAATTTGGTTCTAAGCTTTCAAAGCAACCAACCTCATAGTCTCTAATGACCCTACAGGCACTCAACTAAATCCTCTACAGAAAACCAATGTAGTGTATCATGCCTGTTCAGAGAGTGTATCTCTGGTACTAACAATAATCTTACTACATTTATTGGTTCTACTACAACCACGCTCTCCCGTAGACTTAACTGTCACCTTTCTGATCAGAGTACAATTAAAGAAAATTTCTTAGAGAAACATAGCCATGTAGGTAATATCAGACAGATTTTAGTCAACAATACAATAATCTTTACTCATACACACAGTAAAAGGATCCTTCAGATATTGTAGATACATTAAATCCAAACAACCCATAGTTAATAAAATCACGTTTAAATCTGGTCATAACACATTACATTGCATTTAAATATATGGTTCTGTTATCATTTCGAGCTCTCACGCGGTGTGACGTCATAGAACTGCATTACAAATTTACGATCTGCGTTTGCTATTTTTGGTAACTGTTATCGTTGTTTAGCAAGGTTTTACGTCAACACAAAATAAATCGTCGCTGATGGTGGATGTTTTTATGTTAACGTCCTTGTAGCCTCTCTGAAGATGGCACATGTGAGCCGAAAGCTTAGAGCCAACTTAATAAATAATTATCCAAATGTTGGAGAATTTTTGTCTTTATTTTCACCTGAAAATATATATTATTAAATTTGTTTTTTATTTGAAATTAATTTAATTTACACTGCGATACGGAAATTTTTATGGTTCGAGATTTTACCTCGTCGTAAAAGTCGAACTTCATTTTGATTAATTAAAATCTAAATGTCTTCCTCCTCCGTATTTAACTTTTTAAATAACAAACGTATTGTTTTCTACTTTAAGTCATTTTCACCACAATTATTCAACATTGTCTGATGATGAAATAAAATCTCGAAACATAAAAATTTCCGTGTCGCAAAATAAATTAAATTAATTTTACATAAAAATAAATTTAATTATATTTTGCTATACGATTTATGCTGTATTGAGCACGTTATAAAAAAAGTAAATGCCGGAGAACTCTGGATACTAAACCTGTTAGTTCTTTTCACTTGAGTATATATATATATATATATATATATATATATATATATATATATAAAGTGTGAGAAGCCGTGAACATTTTCTTTAAAATATATATTTATTGTTTTGGTATTCATACAAGTTATGGAGTATTAATTTGTCATGATTTGTTCGCCTGAAGAGACTCAATTTTAGACTCGATACACGTGTAGCGCAAATCATGACAAATTAATACTCCATAACAAAATCCCGAGGGAATGCTTCCCTGATAATAGCAAATTTTAATTTTTTTAAGTTCAGGTTCAGTCACTAGACCACTCATAACAGACTCTTACTACCCCCCCTTACAACCTCACTCCGTAACCAGTTACCCTGAGTAGATCTTGGGTTTTGTTTTAAAAGAATTAATACTAATAAAACAATAATTTAACTAGAAAAATTGACCATTGAGGAAGAAATATTTAATAAATCAATATGATGCGATATTTGAAAAGAAGTATAACAGACACAACACAAACATCATTTAACATATATATATATATCGAATAAAGGAATAGGGTTGTTCCAACTAGAGTAATTAGTATAAAATAAAAATGTGAGAAGCCGTGAACGTTTTCTTTAAAAGATATATGTATTGTTTTGGTATTCATATAAGTTATGGAGTATTAATTGGTCATGATTTGCGCTACACGTGTTTCGGGTCTAAAATTGACTCTCTTCAGGCGAACAAATTCGTTGTTTACGGGATTTTGTTATACAGAGTAACAGTTTTTGGGAAAGAAGATATCAGAGTGAAGCTTGCTTTTTATGAAAGGAACATAAATGGAATGGGGACAACATATGCATATCAGGTGCTAACTATGAAAGTCCAAGCTGGTAGAACTAAGGAATGTAACTTGTCCCAACACCTGAATTAGCAATAGCGATATAGTAGGAGAAGGCTGGTAGCGTTTTGTCTGTGTGATAAGAGTTGCAGGATAGATATTAATTAATCACCAAAAAGGCAGCGCAAGCGCTTTTGAACTCTGTCGAGGCTGGAGTGAGAATTGGGCAGCAGCAGCCAAGATATGCCAGCTATAGGCCCTTCTGTATGTCTGTTTCTAAATTTGACAATACTGGGGCGTTTCACTTATGTGGCTTTTCACCCAAGGTAAGGCAATAATGCCACTAAGACACAATGAGTGCGGAAGAATATAATAAAAAGAAAAAACATTAAGGAGAGAAAACAATAAAAGAATACGAATTAAGAGAGAAGAAAAAGACTGACATTGCATTTAAATTTTTAAAGATCAAATTTAAGTGGAAAGCAAGAAGCTCCAAGAGACTTTCACAAGCAAGAATTGCGAGAAAAATAAACTGTTGGCATATAAGTTACGGTTACATCACGCAGTTTCAACTGTAAAATGATGAGACCTATCCGTCATTCTAGTCAGTCAGTTAAGTGCCATACGTGAAACACGCTTGGGCGATCATTTCGCGAAAAAGACGACTGGGTAGAAGATTTTCCCGCATTAATTTGCCATTACTTTCTGCGGTAGACTGGTTGCCAGCCAAAGCTATAGAAACCAATCTATCATATTATTTAACTCATAACTGCCGAGGAGAGACGGATTAATATCTTTTCTTAGAGTATTTGCTCGTAAGTGAATGCAATGAATTCAATTAGAATTAGAACTCGGCCTCCGATTTCTCGTTCCGAGACGATATCCGCTGCACCGCAACGCACATTCTAGTACTTCTATTACTTCAATGTAGTACTTCTCTTAAATACATCTAAGTACGATAAAGTTCATCAGAAAAATTACCATGAACGTATTTATAATAAAGACACAGGAAACTTTACGACGGTGGAAAAGTGACTAAAGCCGTGATGCCAATGCAAGACCAATGATATTGCATATTCTTCTATGGGTTTTAGCATTGATAAATATCCATACACAGTAGGAGCATCAGACCATGTATAGGTGAAATATTCAAAGCATGGGTGAATGGTCGACATATAGATATGGAAGATAGATTTGGACAAGGAAAAATTGTCTAGCGGCATATAGCAAACAAACACTCCTGGCAGCTAATAATTGATTAAGTCTTTTTACTTCATAACAGCGGAGAACGTTAGGCCGAGAAGGAGGTTAGCATCAGCCATGCAGAAGAAAGGAAAACTCTTAGACGATCAATAGAGAAAAGTTTCGTTTTAGAGGCGTTAAAATTAATAATTCATTCCTTTTCCCGGCTAACAACTGGATGTAGTTGATATCAGCTGTCAGTTTGGCCTAATCGAACCGATCGGATTTGCTATTAAGACAGGTATAAATAAACCGTGTCATCAACATAGATAACGAGTTGAGAACTGGTGCCATCAGGAAGGTCGTTCGTGAAAATTAGGAAAAAATGTATGTCCGAGGTTAGCACTCTGTGGAAGACTTGCATTAATGAAAAAAGATCTAGAAGAGTGGCCGTTCAAGATAACTTTCATTTCTCGATGTGATAAGAAAAACTGAATCAATTTAAATATATATTACCTCAAAAAGATGCCATTGGTATATTTTCCGTGTCCGCGATTTAGCAGTTTTGCTCACACATTTAACAGTCGACCAAACCAGAAGTGCGATTGCTGATCCATCTATATAAAAATAAGGATATTCGAATTAAACTGATGTACATCTCGAACAGTCAAACGTTTATCTTCCATTAAAATCGAAATGTTCTGAATATTAGTCCCCGTTTGTTTTTGTTACATTGGAAAGCATATTAATGTTTGTGTGATTTTGCATAAATGCGTCTATTTGTATATGTATAGATTAACGAAATGATTATAAACAACCGACAATTTGAAATTATTTGTTTGAATATTATTTTTGATTAATACTCGTATCTAAGTAGATATTCTGTTTTATAATCAAGCAGTATTATATATTTATTTTTAACGGCCTGATTATTTACGATAAATGTTACGAAAATGCGTGTCATTCGACAGGATTCGAACCTGCGACCCCTATCCACATAGGGGAAGCCACTAATTGAACTGGCGCGTCTTAGACCTCTCTTCGATTCACGCAAATAACCTTAACTGCACGGAAATGTCTCGTAATCTCAACAAGTGTAAACATGTTACGGAAATTAACGAAGACTAACGAAATGGTTATAAACAACCGACAATTTGAAATTATTTGTTTGAATACTATTTTTGATTAATACTCGTATCTAAGTAGATATTCTGTTTTATAATCAAGCAGTATTATATATTTATTTTTAACGACCTGATTATTTACGATAAATGTTTGTTACGAAAATGCGTGTCATTCGACAGGATTCGAACCTGCGACCCCTATCCACATAGGGGAAGCCACTAATTGAACTGGCGCGTCTTAGACCTCTCTTTGATTCACGCAAATAACCTTATCTGTACGGAAATGTCTCGTAATCTCAACAAGTGTAAACATGTTACGGAAATTAACGAAGATTAACGAAATGGTTATAAACAACCGATGATTTGAAATTATATGTTTGAACATTATTTTTTATGGATACTCGTATTTAAGTAGATATTCTGTTTTATAATCTATGACTTATGGCTTCGTTTAGACTGTTGTTCATTCGTGGTCGAGATATCTAAAGAGACAAACTGACTGGGCAGAAGATTATCCCGCAGTAGGTTGCCATTGCTTTCTGCGGTAGACTGGTTGCCGACCAAGGCTATAGAACCCAATCTGTTCTGTTATTTAACCCATAACTGGAAGGAATAGACGGATTAATACCTTTCCCAAGGGTATTTGCACGTAAATAAATGCAATGGATTCAGCTGAAATTCGAACTCGGCTCCCCGATTTCTCGCTCCGAGCCGATATCCATTGCACCACAACGCACATCCTTTTTAATTTTTTAATTACAAGGCTCAAATAAGTATCGACCATTCTTAAAAAAAAGTAAAGAGGGAGGATATGCATATATATATATATATATATATGTGTGTGTGTGTGTGTGTGTGTGTGTTTAAAAATTTGTTTGATAATTGTATACATTATTTCACTACAATTTTAGGCGGTAAAATATTTTGTTTATATCATTCACGCCCAGAATAACATTACCGACTTATTAGCACATACGCATTCATACATTTAACCATTTAACCACCCATAATTCTCTCATACAAACATTTTAAAATAAAAATCGTTTATCGCTTGATACTTCTATACATTACTAGCAGTATAGCCCGGCGTTGCTCGGGTGTAATGAAAGCTTTAAAACTAATCCATGGTCCTGGAGCTCAGACCCAGCCTAAAGAATATTTGTGTGAAGTTTGGTGAGAATCGGATAAAAATTGTGGATTTGTATAAAGGACATACAGACAGATAAACAGAAACACACACAAGCATCTTGCCTTTTATATTATCGATTTTCTGCACTATTGTAAGAACTACAGCCTTGAAATATCCGAATATCGTTTCTTATGATATGAGTGTATCAAATTTGATTAAAATCGGACCATTCCTTCTATAAGCCGATTTTTTCGATTATCGATTTTCGATATTTATCGGGGGTACCTCGACACAAAACCTTGCTAAGAACACTCGCAGACGCGGATAGTACAACTGTGTAAATTTTCAAGAAAATCGGTTTAGCCGTTTCGGAGTCTATAGGTAATGGACACACACACACACACACACACACACACACACACACACACACACACACACACACACACACACACACGCGGAGCCAAAGTTCCATTTATAAATAAGTTTAGATTTGCTACAATTTTAAACGGAAAGTATTTCGTTGTGTCATTCACACACATACTAACCTTACCGACATATAAACACAAATTTTCATCCATTAAGCCTCCCATGATTCTTCTCATTGTTGTCATATCTGGTCAGCCGTACCTGCTGTTCATCTCAGTGTTCTCGACAGGCTCCAGAAGAGAATCTGTCATATGATTAGTCCCAACCTGACAGCTCAACTTCAGCCACTTTCTCACCGGCGCGATGTGGCTTGCCTCTGTCTCTTCTACAATTTTTTTACGACGAACTTAGTTTACTGGTGCCCCGTCCACACGAATTTACTCGTGCAACCTGGCAACAAGTTCCTATCCTTTTGCAGTTAAATCTACTAAATGCAGCCGACAATTCTACACCATCATGTACTTTTCTCGCACTTTCGGCCTGTGGAACCCCCTTCCGTAAACTTGCTTTCCTGACGGCTACAACCTTCATTTAAATGCAATGTCAATTCCCATCTCTTATCCACTTGACTTCAGTCCTTTCCTCGTTCTTTCCACATCACCCCGTGTATCTTCTTTTCCTTTGTCTTTAACTACGCAACTGAATTCACACCTGTGTTCCAATCCTTGTCTTGCCCTTTTATGACATTCCCTGTAACTGGTTCGTCTTTCTCTTCACTTTCCTCCTGCTTAAACTTTTACTTTCTTATATAGCCCCCTGCGCATCAGTGGTGGTACCGCCTTGCTTGGGGTGAAACGATTAAAAAAAGTGCCATAGGTGATACACGCTTGGGCGATCAAGTCTTGAAAGAGACATGACTGACTGCTTAGAATATTTCCTGCAGCATGTTGCGATTACTTTGAAAATTCGTCTATTGTTTGAATATCCCTGAAAAGTGCATTATTTTCGTATAAATACATACAGGCATTTATACACACTTACGTTTAAAATAAACATCTATTGGTTTTATTACACACAAACATATAAAGAGGCATATGTTGCCTACATTTAAAAATGATCAACTATTGCTTTTTAACAGATGGCACGTATCTGACCAACAAAATCAAACCTTAATTAATATACTGCCTCTTTGTTTTTTAAAAACTTAAATTTGTAAAAAATTTGTGTATTAAATTTCAAACATTTTAAAATCCGCGTCTTATTAACAAAAAGTGAAATATGCTAAATTAACGACACTTGTCCTACCTGTTATTTACTTATTGTATATATATATATATATATATATATATATATATATATATATATATATGTTTGTATGTGTATATGTACACAAATAGTTTGAAACTGTTAAAAAGTTCAAAAGTGAAAAAAACTGAGGATTCAATGACAAAACCGAAAGAGGTTAAAAAATAATAATATTATTAACAGCCAGTTAAGTACCGTATGTAATACACGCTTTGGACGATCATGTCTCGAAAGAGACATGACTGACTGGGCAGAACATTATTCACTGCACCACAACGCACATCCATTATTAATAGAATAACGTCAGAATTTTCAAATTATTGTATTGATTATATTATTAATTATTAAACAGTCTTCATGTGAATATTAGAGATGTTTTGTTAGAAAAAAGTACGCCTCCCTGTCAAGATTCGGACCTTCATCCTACATAGGAAAGTATCTTCAGATTTGCTGTGTCTTGACCTCTCGGTCATGTAGCATCTCTGGTTTCGAAAAACCCCTATTAGTGCTTTTTGAACACTTTGGCTTTGTTTGATTTATTCAATTTATATATATTTATACATATTGCAATAATATTATCAATACTCATTTATTCTCATCTACGTCATAAATCTTGACATACTATTAATGAGCGATTTAATTCAGTTATCCTAACGTAGAACTTATCAGAAAAATAACCAGGTTCAAAACTTTTCTAAAATAATTAGGGCAAACGACTAAATAACAACACCAACACCAACAATCGAAATTTATGCTTCATTTACTGACATTAACTGTAACTATATATATATATATATGTGTGTGTGTGTGAGTGTTTATATATATATAACGGTTTAGCCAAATGCAGACGACAATTCTACTCCTGCAGCTTCCTCTCTCGCACTTCCCGCCTGTGGAACTCACTCCCGTATTCTTGCTTTCCTGACGGCTACAACCTCCAGAAATTTAAATGCAAAGTCAATACTCATCTATTAGCCACTGGCCTCTAGCTCTCTCCCCTCCCCTGTATAACCTTCCCTTTCTCTCCACCTATGTATCTGTCATCGCACCTGCTTTCTCAGCTTTCTATTGTTCCTTTCTAACTAGTTTGTACTCCTCACTCTTTTCTAATTAATCTTGTTACATTTATGTAACCCCCTGCACATCAGTGGCGTTTCCGCCTTGCTCGGGGTGAAATGATTAAAAAAAAATGTTCTGAAGATTTACGAAATAGATTACCAACAAACATATTTAATTTATTCATTTGGACATTATTTTTTAAAGATACTTGCATTTGAGTAGATATTCTGTTTTTAATCAAACAGATTTATAGATATAACTCTACCGGTATGAATATTTTTCGAAAAATTTTATAAAAATATGTATCTTTCCACAGGATTCAAACCTGCAACCCCTAACAACATAGGAGAAACCATCAATTAATCTGATATATATACATAAAATCTTAATGCAATTTAAATATATATATATATATATAAGAAAAATTAAGGCAGACACGTTATCTCATGGTGAATCGGAAGTATAGGCCGAGATAACGTGTCTGCCTTAATTTTTCTTATATTTGCTCTATATGTATTTATATGCATATATGTTTAGAGCTCTCTTAGAGAGTTATCCTACCACTGTATGTACAGGATACTTCTTTGGATTCTTCTATACCCACACTGCATGCTGATATATATATATATATATATATATAGAGATAGATAGATAGATAGATAGATAGATAGATAGATAGATAGATAGATAGATAGATACATGTCTATAGCTCGGAGGTAGAATCGTCGAGTTTCAATTCTGGGTAAAAGCAATCGGATGTCTAACCATACTGATGAGCTGTGATACAGCGAAACAGATGTCTGAGGATGACTATATATATATATATATATATATATTCCCATCAAACTGTTCTTTAGTTATTGTGTAAACCGGATTGATTACAATACTTTGCTATCATTTGACTTCACCGGCGTGCATGCTATTGAATTTTTTAAAAGATCAATGCCCAGACTTTTTCAACGGTGAAACCTCGTCGATGTCTGAGGGATCTCTAGCACTCCTCAGATTCGTCCATATCAACACCGGCACAAAGCCTCGTGATTTAATAGAAATTTTGGTTTAAAGACAGACCAGCGCTAACCTTTGATTGACAATAATCCCATCTTGTTTCTTTTGTGTGCTTTCATCGACTTTGATTACTAATATGGCCTCGGGAGTTCAACGCTTGCGTGCGCCTTCCTTGCTCGCTCCTCGCACGATGACAGGCTGTTAGCGTCGTTCAGTCACGACGATGTTTGACCTTTTCTTGTCCGATTTGCTCGACAATTCTTTTGCGAGGTGATACGCACAAACTACCTTACACAAGACACTCCAAAAGACTCGCACTTGCATTTCATTGTCTCTCTCTCGTTCGCTCGATCACTTGTACACAGACACATGCATAGATACACCCAGACATATCTATCTATCTATCTATCTATCTATCTATCTATCTATCTATCTATCTATCTATCTATCTATCTATACAATATGTACAAACAGCATTAAGAAGACACACATAGTCTATTTCTTTCTTTTAAATACACGAACTAATTCACATGCTTCAAATGGCCTTACACAAGACATGTCAGACGATAAATATACCCACATTGTTCTAGCACGTATATAATATACAATCAAGTAAATAGTACCCGCGTACGCACAAAGTGTTTTGTAAAAACAGTTCCCCTTTCTTTCTCCCTACGCTAGCCCACATACGTGTCTTTAATAACATACGTGTATACACAAACAGCAAAGCTTCGTATCTTAGAGGCTATACAATTTAAGGAACACACATGCTGGTATTGCAAATGAGTCATCTGTTAGTGATATCTTTGTAAACGCGGCATAATTTGAACGAACTAATATTATAATTAAGAAGAGGATTTATTAAATCAATGGATAAAAAGGTTTTACTTTCTGTAATGAGCATATATATATATATATATTATACAGTAAAACATGTTCGTTCACTCCAATGATTATATATAACGATTAGGATTTATAAAAAATACACTAAAACCTTTTTGCTCACTAATGATTATATATGTACAACAATTAAGATTTATCAAGCAAATACACTAAAACCGTTTGGTTAATTGTAATGATAATAAATTTAACGATTACAATTTATAAAACAAAGATATTAAAACCTTTTCGTTCGCTCTAATGGTTACACGGATGGCTGAACAGGATGGAAAGGCATAATTAAAAGAAAATCTTTGCTCAGAGTTACTAATGATAGGCAGTTAGGAAGGGCCATGGTCTACACAAAAATACGTATTTCTTAAAAATTCTCTTTATTAAACTATGTACTATGGAATAAGGATTCATATTTTTCTAGGTCCTTGGTATGACGGTAAACTGCATCCGGCAGCAAGGCCTATGATTGGATGGTTGTGAAGAGCGTGGAACAACTTCTTTATTGCTGTTGTTCTGAGGTCCACTCCGACCCGAAGTGGTAGCACCTGTTAGGATCCTAACTATGGGCAAATAGCAAACCCCCAAACTGGGGTCAAAACACTATGAAAGTATAAAAATAGACGTTTATAGAAATATATAAATAAAAATAGACTTTTATAGAAAAATATACATTTTTGAAGGAAAAATTATTATAATACATTTTTGAATGAAAAAAATTACCATAATACATTTTTAAGGAGAAAATTATTACTAGCAATACATTTTTGAATGCAAAACTAGAAGACATCTTCAGTTTTCTAAAATAAAATAAAAAACTCTTTTCATCAAAATCTGACTGTATGCACCTTCACAATATAACTGAACATTAAAACAATACTTTAATACCTAACATTTTTGGCATTAAATTACCCACAGAGGTTGATATGCCATTAAACAAAACTCAAACTCATATTTTCCTAGACGGTTTCAGCTCAATATTTTTCCGAAGAAAAAGTCAAAATAGAAATTGTTTCTTAAAAAAAGGATAAATTATGTTCCGTGTCCCTTAAGGACGTAGGCGTTCATGGACTTTCACTTGCCCCTATCCCTTGCGCTCTCAACACGTGTCTTCTTGGTATCCCTCCCAGACGCCGCTGCGCCACCCAGTCACTCAAGTCCATCAAGTACATTTTACGCTGTTTTCCCCTGTATCCCTTTCTCTCTATCCGTCCGGTGAGTATCAAATTCTCCAAGCCCTCCTTCCTCATTACGTGTCACAGAAACCTCAGTTGTCTTTTTCTGATTCTAAATATAAGTTTCTTTTTCGGTTGCATCGTCTCCAACATCTTTTCGTTGCTTACATGTTCGTTCCACAGTATCCTCAGCATGCTGCTGCATAACCACATTTCTGGTACTTTCCTTCATTCTTGAAGAGATCGTCCAATATTCGCTGCCATATAGAAAGATAGATATCACATTGATATCACATTATCAGTACTCTTTTTTTTTTTTGCTTTGTACAAAAATCTTCCTATCTCACAATACTATACTTAGCTTTTGAAATGCGTCCTTGGCCATGCTAATGCGTCTTCAGTGTCGCACTTTCCGTCTTTTATCAGAATGCTTCCCAGATATTTAAATTTCTGTGCCTGTTTGATTTTAGTATCCCCGACCAGTAGTTAGCATTTTGTGGTCATCTTTTTGCTGAGGACCATTTAGTAATTTCTCGTTTTCCCTTGCTACCTTCTATAGAAAATCCTGTATTTTTCTTTCCGTGTTTGCTATCAGCACAGTGTCTTCTTCTTCTTCTTCTTCTTCTTCTTCTTCTTCTTCTTCTTCTTCTATGTGCCCTATCCCTTCAGGATGTAGGCGATCATAGCTTTCCACGTTTTCCTATCCCTGGTGGCTCTGAGCACGCCTTCTTCTGTTACACCATGCAATCCTCGTTCCGTCATCCACCTGATTAGGTCCTTCAGATATGTTATCCGTTGCTTTTCCCTATCTCTTTTTCACTCTATTTGGCCTGTTAGTCTCAGGTTCTCCAAGCCCTCTTCCTCATTGCATGCCCCAGAAACTTCAGCTGTCTCTTCCTGATGCTCAGTATTAATTTCCTTTTTGTTTCCATCCAGAGTGATTTGATAAGGTCACCCGGAGGCCAAGGCCACTGTTTAGCACAACACTCCGAAGTGACCCGAGCTGGATTCGGTTCGGTGTGACTTGGCAAGATCTCATTGGTTGAGCTAAGACATCCGTAAATCGAATGGGCGGAAAACCGATTTTCATTGGCCGAAAGCAGTGAGCCGGCCGGATCCCCAGAAAGGATCGAAATTGGTTATAAAAATAGATGCTCGACACGAAAAGTTGAGTCTGTGGAAGTTTTTCGAGTTGGGTGACAGTTTTTGGGTTAGAGCTGCTATCAGTTGAAATGTAGCGACTGGGGGAAAAATGGCCCAGCCGGGGAGCCATGACCCGCGGCTGGTCGCCCACCATGGAACTTATGGCTAAAGAGTTATTTTCGAATGAAGCCTGCCGCAAATTAACTCAAAGAAGTTAATTTGGAATAATGCGTCATCGACATTAAACCCGAAAGAACGTTATTGTTATTTTTTTTAATCAGGGGAAAATCGGAAATTCTGATTCTTCGTTCGTTCAACCTCGGCAAAGTCCGTTAAACTCCGATAAGGACCCGAAAGAACTTTGCTGTTTTAGAAGTTACATAGGAAAATTGAAAATCCTGATTATAGAGAATTAATGAAAAGACTTTTAATGAAATACAAGAGACTTTGGTGAATATTTGAAGAGATCTGTTTATTTCAACGCTAACGAAACTTAGACAAAACATTTCGTTTAACGATTAGAAGCTATGATGCTTTTGGCGAACTTTCTCTCTCCGTTATAAATATCATTCTCGACAACTGTATTCTTGGGAAAAGAAAGACATTGTTTTTTCTTTATATAAAGACATTCTACGTAGCTCTCCAGGCGTGTTCGGCTTGTTCATTTATTTTATTAATTTTTTTTGGTGCCGTGTTTATTATTTTTCCAACTCATGAGTGTACACCGGTGTCCGGACTGGCTAAAAGGGACTACTATTGAAATTGCACGACGAGACTTCTGGGATGTAATCACAACGTGGGACAGTGGTCTGTTGTTGCAAAAGACGTCCTGTAGTCCAGCTTTTGTGGCGACGTCATCAGACCAGCGACAGCGACCAAACCAACCGTACGACCGGGTGGCAGTGTCATCACTGGGATCGTCACGACCGTCATCGAGACCGAGCGTCACATTAGACAGACGGCCAGCCAGGCTGAGGCGTTACATCTGGTTCCGTTTCGACCAGGATCTGGCGTGAGACGCGTCCGCCCTGTGCAGTGTTCACATTTGGGTGCCGTGACCAAGACGTGGCTTGAGGGCGGCCAGCAGTCCGCACTGCGGTGTTACAACGGTTACATCTATCCATTTCGACTCCAAAATGATGAAACCTTGAAACCAATTTGGGTGTGAATTAATAAAGTCTAAGTACCATAGAGAGAAAGTTCATCGGAACAGTTACCATGGAATTATTTCATTTGCAAACTGAAAAAATGTTCTTTGTTTATTTAATCAAAAATAAAATATTTTTTCGACATTTCTTTTGTTGAAAACATATTTGTCTTTTTTCATTATTTTCTGCCATATATTAAACAACTCCACAATTTCATGTCCTCGAATATTTTTTTTTAACTTTCTCAGCAAAGAACCGCACTTTGTGCTTTTTTACCGTATTCCAAAGAATAGAACAAATGATTTTGAATTCTGTAATAATCAGGAAAAATATCTAGACTTGCAATGCTGTCATACTTGGTTATGCGCACCTTCTGTTTGTCTCAGTGTTCTCGACAAGCTCCAAAGAAGAACCTGTAATGTGATTGGTCCCGACCTGGCAGCTCGACTCCAGCCACTTTCTCAACGGCGAGATGTGGCTTCCCTCTGTCTCTTCTACAAATATTTTCAAGGCTTCTGCCCCGACGAACTTAGGTCACTAAGTTTACTCGTGCAACCAGCCTGGCAACAAGGTCCCACGCCTTTTACAGTTAAATCAACCAATCTCGTTTTAGTAGATTTTTCTAATTCTACGTGCCACATCTCTTCTGATATTTCAATATTAATTATTTATCTTTAACTCAACTCTCCAACTTTTTGTTCCCCTCTGATGTAGACAACACAATTCATAAATCTATATTGTAGCCAGGTATTGAACTCACAACTCCTTGGGTTAAATCACTGGATTCAACCAGTGCTTTTATTCACTGGGCCATATTGTTATTGGTTTTCTTTAGCAATCTGTATTATTGGTTCTCATATTGCATTTATTTATATGCTTGGTCGGCTTAGGACATTAGTTGTGGCCTAGCATATGCACAGATTCCTTAAGTTGCGTATTTTCCAGTGATGTTCCTGTGTCTATTATTTAAACCTCATCTCAGAGGGAGTAAATGGCTCAGTGCATAAAAGCGTTGGTCGAACTCAGTGACCTTCTCTATTTTTTCTTTTTTTTTTTAAATATAATTTTTTCTGGACACTGTCATACCTTCTTTCTCTCTTTCGTTATTTTCTTTCTTTTTTTTTTCCTGAATACTATTTTCTCTACATTATCGTAACTTTTTTCTTTCTTTCTTTATTTAAATATTTTTCTTTTTTTCTTAATGTCTGCTTATTTTCTCTGCTTATTTTCTTTCTTTCGGAAGCCATTTTTCTCCTTCGTAATATTTTCTTTCAAGACAGTGCCAAATATACATCAAAACATTGCATTCTTTCTTTACGTAGCTATTTTAAAATTTTTTTTCTTAATGTTATTTTTCTATACGTAATTTTCTTTCTTTGTTTCTTTCTTTAGCCATTTTCATTTCTTTCTTTTTCTAAATACTATTTTTTTACACTATCGCACTTTTCAGTTTCTTTAGCTAAACAATATTCTTTTTTTCTTAATTTTATTTTTATATTAGAAACATGTTTTCTTTCTTTCGTTCTTTCAGTAGACACTTTTTCTTTTTCTGAGTATTATTTTTCTAAAGACGATCGTACTTTCTTTCTTTCTTTCTTTTCCTCTTTAATTTTCTTTCTTTCAGTCTTTCTTTCTTTCTTTCATTCTTTCTTTCTTTCTTTTTTTCTTTCATTCATTTTTTTCTTTCTTTAGCTATTTTTCAATATTTTTTTCTGAATATCTTTCTGGTCGCTATTATACTTTGTTTCTTTTTTATTCTTTCTTCACATCTAATCATTTTTCTTTCTTTTTCTTTTCTAAATATTTTTTCTTTTTATAAATCAACATCTCACTTTCTTTCTCAAAATATTTTTCTTAATCTTACATTTTCTGTAAGCAACTTTATTTCTTTCTCTATGTAATTTTCTTTCTTTTTTATTCGTTAAAGTTATTTAACTTCGATAGAAAACCTTTTATTCTTCATTTTATTTGGTCTCAATCACTATCATTTTTTTCTTCTTTCCTACTTTTTATTCCGACTCTGTTTTTATTTTATACATTCATTCATTTATTTTTAATTCCAAACACACTTTCTACACCGTATTTTGCCTTTCAGCTTTATCACTATTGCCATTGTGTCGATATTGCCGAATTATTACGTGACCCGGACGAACCCCATCTGCATTCTATCATGGCGGGCAAATAATGGTCAGCTGAAGCTTCCGTGCTTTATCAACAAGAACATGTTTACTCTCAGGGGAGACAACCAGGTGATTGCTTTGTTTCTTTATTTCCTTTTAAATTTCTTTTTTTGTTTTTCATCTTTATTATATGTCCTCGTTGTGTGAATAAAAACATGAGAAAAATCAAATTTGATATTTCACGATACCACTGTATTTCTTGGTCAGTGAAAACTTGAAATATTAACAAAGGATTATCTGAAGATTATCTATTTTCGAGGGAAAATGATCTATCTCGCGATTTTAAAGTAAAAACTCGAATCAAAAGCTAATTCCACGGAGTGAGTAGGCCTTGTATTTAGTGGCTGCTTGAATGCAAAACATCCCTCATATTGTAAAGTAAAAGCAACTTCCGATGACTTTTAGGAAGTGAAGATGTAGTCTGCATTGTGGCTTCCCGCGTAACCCGAGCCTTCAATAATGAATCCTGGTAGAACAATGTCTGGTGAGGGAATACATCTTTTTTTTTTCAATCAAATCACCCCGAGCAATGCGGGAACGCCACTGATGTGCAGGGGGCTACATAAGAGTAAAAGGATTAGAGAAGAATGAGAAGGACGAACCAGTTAGAAAGGAGCATGAGAAGGATGTGAATACAGGTGTGATGACAGTTACGAAGGTGAGAGAAAGAAAAGAATCTACAGGGCAGTGTAGAAAGAAGTAGGGTCAAGTAGTTAAGAGATGAGAATTGATCATGCATTTAAATTCCTGGAGGTTGTAGCCGTCAGGAAAGCAAGAATAAGGAAGCGAGTTCCACGGGCGGGAAGCGCGGGAAAAGAATCTGATGGAGTAGAATTGTCGTCTGCATTTGGTTGATCTAACTGTGAATGGGCGAGACCCAGTTGCCAATCTGGTTGCACGAGTAAACACCTGTTGCAGAGGCACCAGTGACTCAAGCTCGTTGGAACAGAAGCCATGGAAGTATTTATAGAACAGACAAAGGAAAGCCACATCTCGTCGGTGGGAAAGTGGCTGCAGTCGAGTCGCCAAGTCGGTACCTATCACATTACTGATTCTCCTTTGGAGCCTGTCAAGAACACGGAGATGAACAGCAGGGGCACCAGACCATATATGGCAGCAATACTCCATGCACGGACGAATGGTTGATTTGTATATATGCAGGATGGTTTAAGGTGGGAAAACTTTCTGGCCCGACACAGTGACCCAACCTTCCTAGCAGTAAATTTCGCTATTGACTCAATGTAGCTCCACTTGAGATCAGAGGATAGGGTAAGGCCGAGGAGGCGCAGAGTATTGCTTTCGGGGAGACTCGCTTGGTTCGTGCTTATGGGAGGCAGAAGAGATTACCTGTGATGATTGACAGACAGCAACTTGGTCTTAGATGCATTGAAATTTACAAGCTACTTGTTACCCCAATTCACCACAGAGTGTAGATCGCTCTAAAGATCAGCAGCAAGATTATGTTTGTCCGTCACGCCTGGATTCTTACTGATGCGGGAGTAAATTGTGGTGTCTGTGTACATAAACAAAATAGGTTTGTAAATTGAACCTGCAAGTATTAAGAAATGATAATCTAAAGCTAGCATTTTGGGATGAACTGAACTTCAAACTGACGCTTCTAAGATTTGAACCCCATAATTAGATTGTCTGGTGACTGTTGCGGCTGACTATTAAATCCAAGTGATATCAGCCTATACTATAAAAAAAAGTTTTGTCCCCCTAAAAAGTAAACTACTGCCGAAGGAGTAATCGACTGGTAGCTGTTTGAATGCAATAAATACCTCATTTCGTAAAGTAGAAGCAACTTTCGTAAATCATTCAGTCAGTCAAGTGCCATACGTGATACATGCTTGAGCGATCATGTCTCTTTCGAGACATGACTGATTGGGCAGAAGATTATACCGCAGTAGGTTGCTATTAGATTCTGCGGTGGACTGGTTGCCAGCCAAATATATAGAACCTAATCTGTCCTGTAATTTAACCCATAACTGGAGGGAAGAGATGGATTAATACTTTTCTCAAGGGTATTTGCGCGTAAGTGAATGCAGGGAATTCAACTGGAATTCGAACTCATCTCCCCGATTTCTCGTTCCGAGCCGATATCCACTGCACCATTACAAGCATTTAATAAACATTTGAACCAAATCTAAAAACAGTAGGTAAATGACTAATATTACGAAAACCCTCATCAAGCATAATATGAAATAGTTATATATACCGTTTTCTGCATTTGCAATCTCCTACAAAATCTAATTTATAAATGTGCAAGTTGGATTATGTCGAGAAAAAATTTCTGACTCGACACAGTGACCCAAAATTCTTAACGGTAGATGTACCTATTGACACGTTGTAGTCGTTCCATTCAAGGTCGGTTGAGAGAGTGAGGCACAGTATGTTGCTTTCTGGGAGACTAGCACTATCGATGCTGATGGAAAGTAGTAAAGTTTTTCTATTGTTGTTATAGGATAGTAGCCTCGTTTTGGAACCATTAACATTTCTCAAGCCATTTCTTAACCCCAGCCCACCATAGATTGGAGATCCTTTACAAGAGCAACAGCGAGGTTTACTTTGTCAGCCTTGGCAAATTTCTTAATGAGACAGGATTAAATGGTGCTGTCATCTGCTTTGATGCCTACTTTGGGAATGAGTACATCAGGAAGATCATTGGTCAAGATCAGGAAAAGTGTAGGACCTAGGATAGAGCCTCGAGTGTTACTCGCATTCATATGAAAAGTTCTAGAAGCACTCCAGAATTAATTTAAAAAAAATCTTGATTATAGCTAATAGAATAACCGAAAGAACTCGGATATATAAGACAGTTGGATAATTTTACACATTTTATGTCCAGAATTAAAAACACATGTACAAACAGAAGAAAAACTGAATTAAATGATTGATCGCAGTACCTTGTCTGTCGTCTTTCATGAAACATGCATCAAGAGAGATTGCTAACCAATCATATATAATACGCCTTATAAACAAATTGCTCAATGTTGAGTACATGAAATATACGGGCAGGGGAAATATAAAATATATAAGGCAAAAGGCGTTGTGGAACAGTCGATATCGGTTCGAAAATAGAAATCGGAGAGCCGAGTTCGAATTTCAGCTGAATTTGTTGCATTCACTTACGCGCAAATACCCTTGGGAAAGGTATGAATCCGTCGCTTTTCCTCCCGAGTATGGAATAAATAACAGGATCGGTCTACCGCAGAAAGTATTGGCAACCTACTGCGAAAAAATATTCTGTCCAGTCAGTCATGTCTCTTTCGAGACATGATCGCCTAAGTGAATATCACGAATGGCACTTAACTGACTGATAAAACAATACTTATACTTTACTGTTATCCGCAATTAGAACTACTTAACGTCTACATGAAACATCTGGTTGCGGATAGAAGTACAATATTGATATATTTTTCATGGATATACTTATATCTTAACATTAAAAAGATAAGCCGATTAAGCTACCATGATTTCAAGCTTTTCTTTGTCGCTGTGCGTTATTGCTTAACCGATTTCCTAAAGCCGTATTTTGAACGTCCAACAGGATTTTGAAAACGCATAACAAGACGTTTAAAATAAGGGAAGATGTTAGTTATGAGAAGTGAAATAGTATTTTGCATGATTTAATCCGGTTTTTACAAACCCTAAATGTATTTTTTCTAATGCGTATACATTCGGAATTTATTTCGGAAACTTTTATTTAGTCACCTTTCTTGTTCTCGGAAATGATACTATAGCCAATTTTAACTCTTTTTCGCAATCTTCAGACATCACCACTGCTGCAAGGTTTGGCCTTTCTCAATATAGTCCAGCTCTAATTAGGATTTTTGTCATTTGTTTTTATTTTATTTTTCACACATAGTAGGATAGTTCGGTACAGTTCCTAAGGCATTCCAGCTTCAATACAAATTAATTACCGGCAAATGCATAGAATATACAAGAAATAAATGCACAGAAATGCTCAATCTCCATAAAAAAAAATCCCAAAAAACAAACAAACAAAAAAAAAACAGATAAATTGCGGCTTAATGGTTAATCGATTTTCACCGCAAAGGATCTTGATGCCGTAAGTGCATTTTTTGCCTTATGAAAAAAATAAAAAAATAAAAAAATAAAAAAAGGAAAATGAACTGACATCCAGTAATTCTAAATGGCTCAAATTTCCCATTTATTATTGGCGAAAGAATATTGATAATTATTATTTTATTATCATGTTTCTTGTTTCTTTTCATATGATTAAGCACTTTTCGCCAATAATAAATCTTCAATTTGGGCGATATGTGGTGAGAGCTTGTAGCTAAGAAAATTGAAGAACCACCTCATACAATCCACTTGCCTCTTGGAATCAATGAAGGTGGTTACTATCTCCATTTTTTTTTTATCTCTAGGAGGTAAAATAAATATAACGATATTGAAAACCTTATCATTGGAACAATCCCGGAATGGGGGAAAAATACGAACCCGGTAAAAAATATTTCCATTTTTTTAGTATAGTGTGGCACAAGGCCAAAATAATCTAGCGCGTGAACATAATATCGTTAGCCTAAATTCTTGAACATTACATCAAGGCAAAGCGATTTATATTTGGATTCTTAATGTTTACACATGGGTGATTTTATTCAGACTTCTAAGTTATATTTAATAAATATGCTGTGCAAGATTCTTTGCTGCGAGCAACGAGCTGTTTGATTCTTACAAGGCATTATTCATCAGAATGTGTCACTTTAATCGTTCGTAAATCTTATAAATTTATTTCATTTTTCGATACATGATGCATTTCATGGCAATATCTGTAAATGTGTTTATCAAATGTTAATTTAATCACATCAGATTGTAAAAGAAACAGAGAAACAATTTCCCTGAAACCTGAAATATGCATATATGTTACGCCTTTTGTGAGGTGAAAACATCAGTTTATTGAAATATGAAACATGCTTGTAGCAATGAACTGACCCCCCCCCCCCAAAAAAAACAAACAAAAAACAAAAAACAAATAAACAGACCCAGTCAATATAAACAAAAGTGTTCCCCTAAGATATCAGTCACTTAACTACCATACGTGATACACGCTTTTGGGCGATCATGTTTTGAAAGAGACATGACTGACTGGACAGAAGATTATCCCGCAGTAGGTTGCCATTGCTTTTTGCGCTAGACTGGTTGCCAGCCAAGGCTATAGAACCCAATCTGTCTTGATATTTAACCCATAACTGGAGGGAAAAGACGGATTAATACCTTCTCTTCCCTTAATTAATCCGTCACTAACATTTCTTCAAGCACGAATCAGCATTCGTTGTTTGTGTTTAAGTATTCAGGTCAAGCTTCCGTTGTACCTAGCTCCTTTGATGGACTTGTGAGACTCTAAGTGCATAATCTACTTTGGTTTCTCTTAGACTCACCTAAGCATTTAAGTAGGATCATCGCATATCAACTTCTCTAAGGAGAAAGTTTCTTTATTAAAATTGAGTTCGATTTGAAAAATATGGCCCGAATTGAATATGACAATTCTTCTTAGTATTCATTTCCCGTTTTCAGTTTTTTGACGCCATGCGTACAAACTCACTCACACCAGCAGAGGTATACACATGCAGAAATGTAAGCAGAAACACACTTAATATAAACGTAAAAATATACACAACAAGCCGCATGTAAACTGTATTGAAGCCGAAATATGTTGACAGTAAAACAAAGTAATATAAAACATGGAATTTCATGCGAACACCGTGGCTAAATTTTTTTTAGATATTCTACATTTTCATAAGTAAAACGTATTTCGCCGCTGACCTTGCGGCTCGTCAGACCCAAATGATACAAGAGTTAATCTTCAAAATATTCCCGAAAATCATTACACAATGACGCTCACGTGTCCATATTGAGAAGATACATTTTTAACGGTAATTTATAAAAACAATTTCTCGCTCATTCAAAAATAAAAAGAAGAAAAAAACGAAAAGAGAAAAAAGGAAAAATATAGACAATTGATAAATGGACAGAAGAGAAAGAAAAGGAAAGAAATAGAAATAGAAAAAGAACAAACAGTATACAGAGAAATGAAAATTAACGTCATTTATTCGACACAACGTCTATTGCAACCCATCTGCTTTTTAAGAAAAACATGACATGGAAATTTAACATTGAAATTTAGTTTTAAATATAATGGGATATATTCACGGTAAAAATAAATTGTAAATAATAATTGTTAATACAAATTAAAATATAACCGCTATTAGTATTATTTTATAAATACAGTTAAAATAATTAAGACTTATAAAATAAAACAATAATATAATAAGTTTCTTTATTAAAATTGAGTTCGATCTGAAAAATATTGCCCGAATTGCATTCGACTCATTCAAAAGTCTGTCTTCTTAGTATTTTTCGTTCATTTCCCGTTTACAGTTTTTTGACGCCATGCGTACAAACTCACCCACGCCAGCAGAGATATAGGCATGCAAAAAAATTATGACACGCAATGCAGAAATGTAAGCAGAAACACACTTAAAATAAACGTAAAAATATATACAACAAGCCGTATATAAACTGTATTGAAGCAGAATTATTTTGACAATAAAACAGAGTAATATAAAACATGAAATTCCATGCGAATGCCGTGCCTATCAATTTATTTTTTCTCCAAACTAGAAGAATTGACGAAAGAGTATAATTACGTATCTTGCAATCATTTTTGGCATTTCCCAGTTTTCTCTTCTTGTAAGATCCATTTATTGTTTTCTTATTATTATTCATGTCAGCATGTGGGAAGCGAAGACGCCACAAGATGGCGCAGTGCGCCTGAAAGATTTCCAGTTTTTCGTTTGGTGGATAGTGCGCACGAAAATGGCTTTGTTAAATTACAGAGAGAGTGTAAGACTCTGAAATGCGGGGCCGATTTTATATATAAAAAAAAAAGGAAAAAAGTGTGTGTCGTGGGGAACAAGCTGTCGGTAGGCAAAGAAGGAATGGAGAACAATGATAATGTTGACAGTGAACAGGAATAAGAGGCGGTTTGAAGGGAACATTCTTCAACTGAGAAAGGGAAATAAATTGGCAGAAAGAAAAATGGAAAATAATAATTTGGAAGGAATCGTTGATGGATTACGAAATCAAAGAGAACAAACGGAAGGCGAAGATAAGTAACTCCATCGTGTCGATAACAAAGTTGAAAAAGATTTAAAAAAGAACACGGTTCAATATACGAGCCCCTAGGAAAAAAAGATACCTTAACATGACGTCATTTTAACGGTCAAACTATAATTTAATATTCATATTCTTCTCACAACAGACCGCAAGTGAAATAACTATATAGAATCCATAGCTAAATTCGCTGCTAAGAAGGTCGGTTCTCTGTGCCGAGGCAGGAAGTTTTTCCCATCTGAAACATATACAAATCTAATATCCGACCGTGCATTAAATAATGCTACCATATTTGGTCGGGTTCTCCTGCTATCCACCTAGGGGTCCTTGACAAAATCTAACGGAAAATCTGAAATGTGATCGATCTCGACTTGGCAGCTCGGATAGTCACTTTCTCACCGGCGCAGTGTGGCTTCCCTGTGTCTCTTCTACAAATACTTTCATGGGTTATGCTCAGATGAACTTAGCTCACTGGTGTCCCCCATACATGAATTTCCTCGAGCCACAAGATTAGCAACTACGTCCCACCCTTTTACTGCGAAACCAATAAATTGTAAACGCAAATTCTACTTCATCAGCTTCTTCTCTCGCACTTCCTGCTTGTGGAATTCACTTCCGTTTACTTGCTTTCCCGACAGCTACAATCTTCAAGAATTCAAATGTAAAGTCAATAGTCATCTCCTGCCTCACTAACTTACATCCCCTCCTCTCTCTCTCTCTCTCTCTCATGTTCTTTTCTCGTCCACTCCACTCTCATCAGTATTCTCATCATTCTCCTATCCTCTTTCTGACACCCCCTATAACCTGTCACTCTTTCTCATAACTTACCTCCTATGTAACCCCCTGCTCAACAGTGACACTAAAATGCCTTGCTTGGAGCGACACGATTATGTAAAAAAACAAAAAAAAACAAAATAAAACAAAAAAACATACTTCTATATATGAGAAAACAGGTGGGATGGATTAAAGTCTTGCGACTCGGAGAGATTGAGACATCTGAGTTTCAAATATATATATATATATATATATATATATATATATATATATATAATCCGAAAGAAACGGCTTGGAAGTAAATCGCAACATACCCTATATATTTTAATATTAAATATTAAAACTGATAATGTTTTTTTTTATCGCTGAAGAGACGGGTGTTAAATTGACACATTAAAATAGCTATCCGATTTTGGTAGATTATATATATATATCCCGAGTGAATACAGAACGAAGAAAGAATTCTTACAACGTCCAAAGCATTAATTTAAAACAGTGCTCGATATATAATATACTTTCCACACCGCCTGATGAGACACTGAAGTTTCAATGTCGAAACAACTATTACCTTAAATACAAACCCACCTATTACCTATTCAACTATTACCTCAAACACAAACATTCTACTTTCCCCTTACATAAAATTCTGCTTATTACGCAGTTATTACCTGCGTTTATCTAGTACCTAAATAACCCTCACATTAAAATTTACCTCTTACATTAAATTTTACCACAAACGGTGATATAATTAAGATTTAAAATTTAATTGAAAAAATCGACTCCCTAAATCCAAAATTATGATTAAATATACAAATTTAGCAAATATACAAAAACGCTACTTATATACAATAAATATTCTGTACTGAATACGAATCCCACCCCTAACCTGTTCCTCTTAGAAATCCTAAAAGATATAGTCTAGTCACAAGATATATATCAATAAAACTTGCAATCCCCACACCAAAATTCTAAAGGTCAATCAGCAGTACTTGCTCCCTTATCACTAAACCTCCACCATATACAATTCACTGGATATAAGAATAGAAATTTAAAATTAAAAATTGAATAGAAAAAACTGTTTCCAAATTATGATCTAATTAATAATTAAAAATATAAATTTAGTAGAAAAATATATTCCCTAAATCCAAAGTTAAGATTAAATATACAAACTTACATTAATTATAAAAACTCTGTTTAAATAAAAATATCCGGCGCCACCTACTACCGAATCTTCTAAGAAATCCAAACGATATAGTCTGGTCGCTGGATAATAAAAACTTACATGGTTAAATCTGTCTAGAAAGCAAAGACTCTCATTAATCAACCACTTTAAAAAACACCCTCGCCAAAAATTCCAACGGTCAGAAACTTATTCCCCTGTCATTAACCACCACCAACACCTCTAATAAAATTAAACAAATCTAAGGAAAGAAGCTTCCCATTACTTTTCACACCGCCTGATGAGACATTGAAGTTTTACTGTCGAAACAAACGTACCTTTGTCGTGGATATATATAGGAAAATTATGTACATGTTCTAAAATATAATTTATGATATATATACTTAAAATATTAAAAAATCCCACTTACCGAAAGTTGTGTATGGACCTATTAAGTACTGATACAAAATATTAGATCAAATACTTCAACGGTTTTTTGAGCCTTTGGCATCAAAGATCGCAGACAAAAATATACTGATAATTCCATGTTTTCGCAAGATTTGGCTTGAATATTAGTGAGAAAACCAAATAATTTTACGAAGCTAAGATTCTGTTTGCTGCCAGGATGAAGCAGCGCATAGCATCCTCCAAGTTCGGTACCAAAGACTACTGGCGCCTCTGCAAACGCGTGTTTAGCAAGAGTAAGTCCACAATACCCCCACTAATAAACGAGTTTAAGGTCCTCACCTCCTCAGCGGACAAGGCTGAATGCTTTGCCCGTAGATTCTCGACCAATTCCACTCTGGATTCGACTGGAATCCATACACCCGATTTCCCATCTAGAACTGAGGCCCAATTGAATGACGTCCACATCACGCCCTCGCTGATTTCTAGCATAATCTCAAAACTGGACCCTCACAAAGCGAGTGGTGGGGATGGAATCCCAATCATATTTTTGAAGAATTGTGCCCCTGAACTCTCCTCTCTCCTTTCTAAGCTCTGCCTATCTTCCTCCTGCTTTCCTGCCTGTTGGAAGTCTTCTTCTGTGGTTCCAATATTCAAGAACACTGGTAAACCATCGGACCCCGCAAATTACCGCCCCATCAGACTTCTTCCAATCTTCGGCAAAGTGTTCGAAGCCATTATCAATGCCGAGGTCCTTCAGCATCTCACAGCCCACGGGCTCCTCTCAGACAAACATTATGGCTTCCACTTCACCAGGTCCACTGCTGATATGCTAACGACCATCACCGAGTATATATACCAGGCTCTCGACAAGAATGGTGAAGCCCGAACCGTCGCCTTGGATATCTCTAAAGCATTCGACAGAGTATGGCATGCCGGCCTTCTACGGAAACTGCGAAGCTATGGCATAACTGGACTTTTGTGGTCATTCCGCTCTAACCGCACACTGAAGGTGGTATTAAACGGACATGCCTCCCAGAACTACCCTACAAACGCGGGTGTACCCCAGGGCTCTATCCTAGGTCGTACGCTCTTTCTAATCTATATCAATGATCTCCCCGATACCATAAGATCACAAGTAGGCATGTACGCTGATGAGTTTACTCTCGCCTCGATCAAAAATCTGGTGTTGGTGACAAGGCGAACCTCGCTGCTGAGCTTGAGAAGGACCTCCAATCCGTGGTGGATTGGGGTAAGAAATAGCTCGTTTTATTTATTTTGTATACACAAAATTGTGGCTCAAGGCCAAAAGATGGGAGGGGGAACAAAACTCGGGTTGGTCTTCAGATACTCTATCCTATACCTAGCTAATCAGATTCACGACCCATACATGCGTTACAATTTTCTCATTCACCATAAGAATTTGTCCATCAACACTCATACTTATCATGCACCAAAATACCGCAAAATCATACCGGGGACCTACAAAACGCCCCAAATGTACATAAAAATTTGTGACTATTTACAATATTTTACAAAAATATCTTTAAAAATTTGTACATGAAAATGATATGATGGGAAGGGGGTATGAAGAAACAAAAAATCCCCAAAATAAAAACAATTTCAAATGAATATCTAAACATGGTGTTAGTAAGACCCAAACCCACCCACATAATTAAAGAGGCCGCTGTATTCTGCCTTAAAAGGACAAAATCAAGTAGCTCTCTTTCTAAAGGGGAATGGAGAGGCAGGGTTAAAATAAAATGGACTGGAGAATATATAAGGCTGACCCAGCCGAGAATAAAACGGGACAAAATAACGATGGAAAAATGGGAATCTCGAACTGGATCATAACAAAAGCAATGGAGCCGGGAACAGGCTAGGACAGACACATTCACTCACATTAACTAGGTACACAAAAGAATACTAACCTTAACCGCGGGAGGGGTTCCAGAGGAATCCACCCCGATGCGACCAGCAGAACTAAAAAAGAAAATCAAGGCTAGCCCCGGTCACGCGAACCAGGCTCGCTGCATGTATCCACCTTTCGCAAAAGTCTGTCGGGTGCAGCCGTTTCCGTTCAGTTCTAATCTTCATTTTGAGCTGGTGCTCAAAATATCGGATTAGATCCTGATCCGAAAGACGACCTCCCCGCAAGACTTCCTCCAGACGCGTCATCCAAATCACCATTCTAGCCGTGGCCAGTAGCGACAGAAACACCATCCGCTTCACTCCAGAGTACGGGGGCGACACATTGTCCACAGCGTATGCGCGATCAATGAGCACAAGCTCCCGCGGCGCGATACGAGCAGTCAACTCGCCGACACGCGCCCACAACGGGCGAACGCGCGAACAATGGAAGAAGGCGTGCGCCGACGTCTCCTTGATTCCAAGGTTGCAACGTTCACAATCTGGCAAATCCGCCAGGCCCATTGCGAAACGCTTGTCATTGAGCGACAAACCATTCCGAGCCAATCGCCAGGTCAGAGAAAACTCAGAGTTGCTGAGCCAATCCGCACCTGGCGCCCAAGACCAATGAGAGCGGTACTCCACTCTCGACATGCCGAGCTTACTCCACAGCTTATCCTTCACGGCACCCTCCACTAATCCCCGATAGAAGATTTTCCTAGGCTGTGAAAGGTCACTGGACCGTGGAATGGCCTGCAAGGCCGCCAGACATTCGAGCAGGAATTTCGGTCGCACCCAAGGCCTGACGGTCAGCCATAGGGTCGGGGGCGTGATGGTAAGGCAAGGGAACATGTCCCTCACTACCCCCGCAAGCAACCGATCTTCCTCCAACGCGCGCCTGAGGAATGTCAACCTTGAAGCGAGCACGTGGCTCCTCAAGTGTGGCATCCCCAGACCCCCATGACACGGACGGAGACAACAGACTCCTTTGTCGACCATGTGTTTGCGTCCTCTCCACAGACAGGAGAATAGCAAACGCTCGAGCGCCTTCTCATGATCGTCACAAAGGGGAAGTACTGACAGCCGGTAAAGGATCTTGGGAAAGAGGTATGTGTTACACACCTCCGCCAAGCCCTTCACGGAGAGACCCCGCCGACGCCAAATCTTGACCGACGCGCCGACCTTTGCCAGTACTTCTGACCAGTTTTTCTCCAGCTGTAAGTCCGGACCGAACCAAACTCCGAGGAGCTTGACCGGCTGGCTATATTTGGTGGCAAAAGACCTAATGGAGTCCTTAAGGTTAACCCACCACTTACTCCCAATGACTCGCCCAATTAACGCCCGCTGCACTAGTTTTGTCAGCTGGTCACGAAAGTCCCGCCTGTCCAGTAAGGACTGATTGAACTTCCAATAACCAGCCAACCTAGGCCTAAAGTCTAACACCACCCGGGCACAAACGAGTTTGTGGTCCGAGTAGCCTAACCAGTGGAACGTTGGACATTCTAAGAAGTCTATGTCGGCTTCTCTCACTAACATCCTATCCAGGTACGCAGATACCCGGGTAGAAGGCCAACTACGCGTCCACGTCCACATGCTCCCATCCGGATGATCGACCCGGTATCTATCGACGAGACCAAAATCGCCGATCAGATCAACCAGGCTACGATCACCACTCCACCCGCTAGCGCCCCTTCCTCTATCCCATTTGGGGGTTAGGACGGCATTCCAGTCCCCAACTAAGATTAGCCGTGTTGAATGCACCATGAAGGGCTCCAACAGCCGAAAGAAAGAGACACGCTCACCTTGAACATTGGGCGCATAAACCACAATCAGCCGGAACGACTTGCTTTTCACTGCAATATCGGCCACGATCAGCCGGCCCTCGGCACCGACATGGACAAGGTCCACCCTCGCGTCCAGGGTACGCTTGACCAGCAAAGAAACACCTCTGGCCAGCCGGCTCCCATATGCTGAATAGACGACAAAGTCGTTAGACAGCACACACGAGTCGACTTCGCAAACAAAGTGAGTCTCTTGGATCGCGGCCACATCCACGCCGAAGGACAAGAGGTCACGAAGCAGGCGAGCCGCCTTACCCCGATCCCTCAGGCCCTTCGCATTCAAGCTGGCTATCTTAATAGACATTCTTTAGCTCTGAAAAAGAAAAAAGAAAAAAACATGCAACAACGGCACTAGTCGCATACGGGACGGAAATCCCTAGCAGATAGGACCCCGACGGACTGTCCTAGGGACCCTGTACCTACATCGGACGTAATCCGTCCGTCTAGGACAATTCCGCCGACGTCCGTTGGGTAGGTTAGTTTTACCACCCTATAGAGACTGGGGTGGAGCAAAACAGGGAACCTCCCCGAGCAATTCTTCTCCATTTTTTTAAGTTCAGGAGTGTTCTCCTGAACCATTCTGACATTTGAAAAGTGCTTCTTAGCCTCATGAATGTGGTCCCAGACCCTCAGGTTGCCACCGGTATTCCTTACCAGGGTGATGACACCTGGGGCCTGGGCAAAGTTCCTGGGGTCTTCTACAGAAAGACCATTCACCATGTTCATCTTCAGGAGTGGTTTTAGGAGCTTTCGCCTCTGCGACGACCACTCCGCCACCACATTGTCACTAACCCTCAAGAGGGCATCACCTTGGGGAAGGGCATTTTTCTTTTTCGCCCGAATGGGAGTGGGAATAGGAGAAGGGGAGGGAGTGGGAGTTACAGACTTTGCTTTTTTGAGGGGGGTCAATTCAAAGGTCAGGGTCTGGGAAGCTTTTTGCGGGGAAGCAGGAAGGCTTCTCGCCTTTTCTGCGTAAGTTGTTCTTTCGGGTGAGACCGGTAGCGAGCTGCATTTTTCCGCTCTCGGCCTCTTTTCGTAGCTCCTGCTCCTTCTCCTGGCTTTTGGGCTGTCTTGTCGCTCCTCTGCCTCTTCCTCCCTCCCACGCTTCAGGGAGGCTGCCCTCTCCACTTCCATTTGCTGTGGGGAAGGACTTCTTCCCTTCCTCTGTTTGGGAGGAGACTTCTCAGACGACACCTCCTTTGGTTTTGCCGGCGCCTTTGCCGGGGACTCCTTTTGTTTGGCCGGAGTCGGCACCCTCACCGGGGTCTGTTTAGCAGGCGTCTTGACAGGTGGCGGCACATTCTCCGGGGAAGGTGTTTTAGCTTTCTTCCTGGCCACCACCTGCCATTCGCCCTCCTTGTTGATCACAGGAGACTTTGTGGATTGCACTTGTTTCTCTCCTTCCTTCTCCTGTGCCTTTAGCTGCTGCTTAACTGGTTGGGCCTTTGGGGCCGGATTCTTGGTTGGACACGCCTTTGCGACGTGGTCCGCCGACCCGCAGACCCAACAGCACGGCTTTCTCCCTTCCACAATGACGAAAATCGCCCGACCCCTGCAGGTGAGCATGTTAGGGATTTTCGCAATGTTGTCCTTGTTTAGCGTCACCTGCAGGGTCACATCTCCCGTGAGGAAGCCTGCCTTGGACCGCAGCGAGGAGACTTCGGCCACCCTTCCGTACTGTACAAAGAAGGCGCCGATATGGTCCTCTGCAATGTCCATGGGGACGCCATGCAGGGTCACTTTCACTTTTTTAGTACCCATATATTCGGTATGGAACTGGAGAGTTTTGGTCTCCAGAACCACACCAATTAAGCTTTTGGCTTCTTCGGCGGAGCCAAGCAGGACGTCCCACATGGCATTGCCCCTCCTCGCTACGGCCTTAGCTTTGATTTTTAAGGCCTGTATCCCCTCCTCAAATGTATCTCTGGGGACACCGACCAACTTTTTGGTCTTGAGATCCTTCGTTATCAAAGTGATGATTCGGGACTCTATCTGTGCCAACTGGTCCGGCACCGACACCAACTCCGTCCCTTTAATGTATTCCGAGTATTCTTTTGCAATCCTCTCGTAATACTCTTCCCCCTTAAGCGTCATTTTTTTGCCTCCCTTCCACCCAGAGGTCGAAGGTACGGGGGACGCTGGCGCTGCTGACACTGCTGCTGGTACTGTAGAAGGGGGATTGATCCGAGGCGGTAATGCCCAATCCCCCTCCTTTCCTCCCACCGAGTCCGTGGTGGGAGGCACGATCACATCTGGCCTATCCGCGGCCATGCCTCCGAAGAGGCCGAACACCCGACAACCGCTTCCGGTGTTTCGCGGCTATAAACCGCTACTTTTACGCGGCCTGAGCAATAAACTCAGGTGGAAACGCTTGCCAGTCAAACCACAAGATATAGTAAACGCTACTATGGAACAGATACTACACTTTGATCCTCCCAAAAAGACCACGTAACGCAGTTTTGGGGGGAAGGAATGGCTCGTTTTATTTATTTTGTATACACAAAATTGTGGCTCAAGGCCAAACGATGGGAGGGGGAACAAAACTCGGGTTGGTCTTCAGATACTCTATCCTATACCTAGCTAATCAGATTCACGACCCATACATGCGTTACAATTTTCTCATTCACCATAAGAATTTGTCCATCAACACTCATGCACACTTATCATGCACCAAAATACCGCAAAATCATACCGGGGACCTACAAAACGCCCCAAATGTACATAAAAATTTGTGACTATTTACAATATTTTACAAAAATATCTTTAAAAATTTGTACATGAAAATGATATGATGGGAAGGGGGTATGAAGAAACAAAAAATCCCCAAAATAAAAACAATTTCAAATGAATATCTATACATGGTGTTAGTAAGACCCAAACCCACCCACATAATTAAAGAGGCCGCTGTATTCTGCCTTAAAAGGACAAAATCAAGTAGCTCTCTTTCTAAAGGGGAATGGAGAGGCAGGGTTAAAATAAAATGGACTGGAGAATATATAAGGCTGACCCAGCCGAGAATAAAACGGGACAAAATAACGATGGAAAAATGGGAATCTCGAACTGGATCATAACAAAAGCAATGGAGCCGGGAACAGGTTAGGACAGACACATTCACTCACATAAACTAGGTACACAAAAGAATACTAACCTTAACCGCGGGAGGGGTTCCAGAGGAATCCACCCCGATGCGACCAGCAGAACTAAAAAAGAAAATCAAGGCTAGCCCCGGTCACGCGAACCAGGCTCGCTGCATGTATCCACCTTTCGCAAAAGTCTGTCGGGTGCAGCCGTTTCCGTTCAGTTCTAATCTTCATTTTGAGCTGGTGCTCAAAATATCGGATTAGATCCTGATCCGAAAGACGACCTCCCCGCAAGACTTCCTCCAGACGCGTCATCCAAATCACCATTCTAGCCGTGGCCAGTAGCGACAGAAACACCATCCGCTTCACTCCAGAGTACGGGGGCGACACATTGTCCACAGCGTATGCGCGATCAATGAGCACAAGCTCCCGCGGCGCGATACGAGCAGTCAACTCGCCGACACGCGCCCACAACGGGCGAACGCGCGAACAATGGAAGAAGGCGTGCGCCGACGTCTCCTTGATTCCAAGGTTGCAACGTTCACAATCTGGCAAATCCGCCAGGCCCATTGCGAAACGCTTGTCATTGAGCGACAAACCATTCCGAGCCAATCGCCAGGTCAGAGAAAACTCAGAGTTGCTGAGACAATCCGCACCTGGCGCCCAAGACCAATGAGAGCGGTACTCCACTCTCGACATGCGAAGCTTACTCCACAGCTTATCCTTCACGGCACCCTCCACTAATCCCCGATAGAAGATTTTCCTAGGCTGTGAAAGGTCACTGGACCGTGGAATGGCCTGCAAGGCCGCCAGACATTCGAGCAGGAATTTCGGTCGCACCCAAGGCCTGACGGTCAGCCATAGGGTCGGGGGCGTGATGGTAAGGCAAGGGAACATGTCCCTCACTACCCCCGCAAGCAACCGATCTTCCTCCAACGCGCGCCTGAGGAATGTCAACCTTGAAGCGAGCACGTGGCTCCTCAAGTGTGGCATCCCCAGACCCCCATGACACGGACGGAGACAACAGACTCCTTTGTCGACCATGTGTTTGCGTCCTCTCCACAGACAGGAGAATAGCAAACGCTCGAGCGCCTTCTCATGATCGTCACAAAGGGGAAGTACTGACAGCCGGTAAAGGATCTTGGGAAAGAGGTATGTGTTACACACCTCCGCCAAGCCCTTCACGGAGAGACCCCGCCGACGCCAAATCTTGACCGACGCGCCGACCTTTGCCAGTACTTCTGACCAGTTTTTCTCCAGCTGTAAGTCCGGACCGAACCAAACTCCGAGGAGCTTGACCGGCCCGTCCGTCCAGCTGAAGGGCCCCGGGAGGGAAACACCCTTCCAGGCACCTAGCCGCAAGCCGGATGACTTGTCGCGGTTAATTCTGGCCCCTGTCACCTTCTCGTACCGTTCAAGCGCCTGTTGTACCGCCTCTATGTCCCTGCGGGAGGACACAAAGGTCGTTACGTCATCGGCGTACGCGGAAACCCTGGCTCGAGCTCCGCCAGGGACAGCGATTCCACGTAGGACCGGACTGCCAGTCTCGTCCCTTAGCAGGACGTAAAGGAGAGAAGACAGTGGACAACCCTGTCGGACCGACCTAGACAGCGCGAAAGCGCCCGACAGCTTCCCGTTCACCTGTACCACAGCCTTGGGGGAGCGATACAGAAGGCTAATCCAGCGGCTGAAGTCGGGTTTGAATCCGGCGGCCTGCAGGACAGCAGCCAGGTAGCCATGGTCAATCCTATCAAATGCCTTGGACTGATCCAAATTGATCAGCGCGGCCTCATCGTCGTCTTCTACACCCTCTACGATCGTGCGAATCAAGTGCAGGTTGCTCTGAATTGTTCGTCCCTTCACAGAACAAGTCTGATCCGGTTCCAACAGAGACTCGGCAACTAGCTGCAAGCGGTTCGTCAGGATCTTGGCCAAAATCTTTAACTCTGTGTTTAGCAGAGTTATGGGCCTGTAATCATCTAATTCCCTCCCAACCTTCTTGCCTTTTCTCAACAGCGTGATCACGCCCCTGGTGATCCGACCGGGGATGGACCCCTGCCGAAACCAGTGGTTGAACACGACAGCCAAGAGCGGGACAAAAAGGTGCGACATCCTCAAGTACATTTCATAGGGCAAACCATCCAAACCTGGCGACTTGCCACTGCCGACCTTCTTCAAAGCCACGTAGATTTCGTCCTCCGTAATCTCCCCTTCGCAGCTAGCCGCTTCAGCCGGCAAAAGCCGGGGAAAGTCAGCCAAATAGCTGCGAAACTCCTCGTCACGGAGACCAGGCTCCTTGGTAAATCGGTGCTCGAAATGCTGCCGGAACGCCTCGCACATGTCGTCAGTGGACCTAAGGAGATGTCCCTCCGGGTCGCGCACCTCTCGAATGTACCGGTCGCCGGCTTGGCGAATTTCTTCCTTGCGCAGTTCCGCGCCCATGTTCACAGCTTCGGAAGACATCTTGCTTAACTTAGCCCTAATTACCTGACCCATGTAGCGCCCGCTAGTCGAGCGCTCCAGGGCCTCCCCTGGCTAAGGCTATCTCTAGGGGATCCCCACCAGCCTCCGCCCGGGCGAAATTAGCACTAAGTGTCTTTGCCTCCGCAGCCTTATCTAGGTTGAGCCGCTGGCTATATTTGGTGGCAAAAGACCTAATGGAGTCCTTAAGGTTAACCCACCACTTACTCCCAATGACTCGCCCAATTAACGCCCGCTGCACTAGTTTTGTCAGCTGGTCACGAAAGTCCCGCCTGTCCAGTAAGGACTGATTGAACTTCCAATAACCAGCCAACCTAGGCCTAAATTCTAACGCCACACGGGCACAAACGAGTTTGTGGTCCGAGTAGCCTAACCAGTGGAACGTTGGACATTCTAAGAAGTCTATGTCGGCTTCTCTCACTAACATCCTATCCAGGTACGCAGATACCCGGGTAGAAGGCCAACTACGCGTCCACGTCCACATGCTCCCATCCGGATGATCGACCCGGTATCTATCGACGAGACCAAAATCGCCGATCAGATCAACCAGGCTACGATCACCACTCCACCCGCTAGCGCCCCTTCCTCTATCCCATTTGGGGGTTAGGACGGCATTCCAGTCCCCAACTAAGATTAGCCGTGTTGAATGCACCATGAAGGGCTCCAACAGCCGAAAGAAAGAGACACGCTCACCTTGAACATTGGGCGCATAAACCACAATCAGCCGGAACGACTTGCTTTTCACTGCAATATCGGCCACGATCAGCCGGCCCTCGGCACCGACATGGACAAGGTCCACCCTCGCGTCCAGGGTACGCTTGACCAGCAAAGAAACACCTCTGGCCAGCCGGCTCCCATATGCTGAATAGACGACAAAGTCGTTAGACAGCACACACGAGTCGACTTCGCAAACAAAGTGAGTCTCTTGGATCGCGGCCACATCCACGCCGAAGGACAAGAGGTCACGAAGCAGGCGAGCCGCCTTACCCCGATCCCTCAGGCCCTTCGCATTCAAGCTGGCTATCTTAATAGACATTCTTTAGCTCTGAAAAAGAAAAAAGAAAAAAACATGCAACAACGGCACTAGTCGCATACGGGACGGAAATCCCTAGCAGATAGGACCCCGACGGACTGTCCTAGGGACCCTGTACCTACATCGGACGTAATCCGTCCGTCTAGGACAATTCCGCCGACGTCCGTTGGGTAGGTTAGTTTTACCACCCTATAGAGACTGGGGTGGAGCAAAACAGGGAACCTCCCCGAGCAATTCTTCTCCATTTTTTTTAGTTCAGGAGTGTTCTCCTGAACCATTCTGACATTTGAAAAGTGCTTCTTAGCCTCATGAATGTGGTCCCAGACCCTCAGGTTGCCACCGGTATTCCTTACCAGGGTGATGACACCTGGGGCCTGGGCAAAGTTCCTGGGGTCTTCTACAGAGAGACCATTGACATTGTTCATCTTCAGGAGTGGTTTTAGGAGCTTTCGCCTCTGTGACGACCACTCCGCCACCACATTGTCACTCACCCTCAAGAGGGCATCACCTTGGGGAAGGGCATTTTTCTTTTTCGCCCGAATGGGAGTGGGAACAGGAGAAGGGGAGGGAGTGGGAGTTACAGATTTTGCTTTTTTGAGGGGGGTCAATTCAAAGGTTAGGGACTGGGAAGCTTTACGCGGGGAAGCAGGAAGGCTTCTTGCCTTTTCTGCGTACGTAGTTCTTTCGGGTGAGACCGGTAGCGATCTGCATTTTTCCGCTCTCGGCCTCTTTTCGTAGCTCCTGCTCCTTCTCCTGGCTTTTGGGCTGTCTTGTCGCTCCTCTGCCTCTTCCTCCCTCCCACGCTTCAGGGAGGCTGCCCTCTCCACTTCCATTTGCTGTGGGGAAGGACTTCTTCCCTTCCTCTGTTTGGGAGGAGACTTCTCAGACGACACCTCCTTTGGTTTTGCCGGCGCCTTTGCCGGGGACTCCTTTTGTTTGGCCGGAGTCGGCACCCTCACCGGGGTCTGTTTAGCAGGCGTCTTGACAGGTGGCGGCACTTTCTCCGGGGAAGGTGATTTGGTTTTCTTCCTGGCCACCACCTGCCATTCGCCCTCCTTGTTGCTCACGGGAGACTGTGTAGGTCGCACTTGTTTCTCTCCTTCCTTCTCCTTTGCCTTTAGCTGCTGCTTAACTGGTTGGGCTGGTTGGGCCTTTGGGGCCGGATTCTTGGTTGGACACGCCTTTGCGACGTGGTCCGCCGACCCGCAGACCCAACAGCACGGCTTTCTCCCTTCAACAATTATGAAGATCGCCCGACCCCTGCAGGTGAGCATGTTAGGGATTTTCGCAATGTTGTCCTTGTTTAGCGTCACCTGCAGGGTCACATCTCCCGTGAGGAAGCCTGCCTTGGACCGCAGCGAGGAGACTTCGGCCACCCTTCCGTACTGTACAAAGAAGGCGCCGATATGGTCCTCTGCAATGTCCATGGGGACGCCATGCAGGGTCACTTTCACTTTTTTAGTACCCATATATTCGGTATGGAACTGGAGAGTTTTGGTCTCCAGAACCACACCAATTAAGCTTTTGGCTTCTTCGGCGGAGCCAAGCAGGACGTCCCACATGGCATTGCCCCTCCTCGCTACGGCCTTAGCTTTGATTTTTAAGGCCTGTATCCCCTCCTCAAATGTATCTCTGGGGACACCGACCAACTTTTTGGTCTTGAGATCCTTCGTTATCAAAGTGATGATTCGGGACTCTATCTGTGCCAACTGGTCCGGCACCGACACCAACTCCGTCCCTTTAATGTATTCCGAGTATTCTTTTGCAATCCTCTCGTAATACTCTTCCCCCTTAAGCGTCATTTTTTTGCCTCCCTTCCACCCAGAGGTCGAAGGTACGGGGGACGCTGGCGCTGCTGACACTGCTGCTGGTACTGTAGAAGGGGGATTGATCCGAGGCGGTAATGCCCAATCCCCCTCCTTTCCTCCCACCGAGTCCGTGGTGGGAGGCACGATCACATCTGGCCTATCCGCGGCCATGCCTCCGAAGAGGCCGAACACCCGACAACCGCTTCCGGTGTTTCGCAGCTGTAAGCCACTACTTTTACGCGGCCTGAGCAATAAACTCAGGTGGAAACGCTTGCCAGTCAAACCACAAGTAATAGTAAACGCTACTATGGAACAGATACTACACTTTGATCCTCCCAAAAAGACCACGTAACGGAGTTTTGGGGGGAAGGAATGGCTCGTTTTATTTATTCTGAGCTTACAGAATTGTGGCTCAAGGCCAGAAAAATGGGAGGGGGAACAAAACTTGGGGTGGTCTTCAGCTACTCTATCCTATACCTAGCTAATCAGATTCACGACCCATGCATACGTTACAATGATTCTCATTTACCATAAGAATTTGTCCATCACCACTCATACTTGTCAAGCACCAAAATACCACGAACCGTACCGGGGACCTAAAAACGCCCCAAATGTACATAAAAATTTATTACTATATACAAATATAATACAAAAATAACTTTAAAAATTGTATATGAAATGATATGATGGGAAGGGGGTATGAAGAAACAAAAATCCCCAAAACAAAAAACAATTTCAAATGAATATTTATACATAATGTTAGTAAGACCCAAACACACCCACATAATTAAAGAGGCCGCTGTATTCTGTCTTAAAAGACAAAATCAAGAAGCACTCTTTCTAAGGGGAATGGAGAAGCAGGGAACAAAAATAAATTGGACTGGAGAATATATAAGGCTGACCCAGCCGAGAATACAAACGGGACAAAACAACAATGGAGAATGGGAATCTCGAACTGGATCATAACAAAAGCAAAGGAGCCGGGAACAGGCTAGGACAAACACACTCACTCACATTAACTAGGTACACAAAAGAATACTTTACCTTAACCACGGGAGGGGTTCCAAAGGAATCCACCCCGATGCGAGCAGCAGATCTAAAAAAGAAAATCAAGACTAGCCCCGGTCACACGAACCAGGCTCGCTGCATATATCCACCTTTTGCTAAAGTCTGTCGGGTGCAGCCGTTTCCGTTCAGTTCTAATCTTCATTTTGAGCTGGTGCTCAAAATATCGGATTAGATCCTGATCCGAAAGACGACCTCCCCGCAAGACTTCCTCCAGTCGCGTCATCCAGATCACCATTCTAGCCGTGGCCAGTAGCGACAGAAACACCATCCGCTTCACTCCAGAGTACGGGGGCGACACATTGTCCACAGCGTATGCGCGATCAATGAGCACAAGCTC
Source organism: Ascarosepion bandense (assembly GCA_037127315.1). Lineage (NCBI taxonomy): Eukaryota > Metazoa > Mollusca > Cephalopoda > Sepiida > Sepiidae > Ascarosepion > Ascarosepion bandense. Next base: position 78,729 of record JBBBDQ010028570.1, read on the forward strand.
CCGCGGCGCGATACGAGCAGTCAACTCGCCGACACGCGCCCACAACGGGCGAACGCGCGAACAATGGAAGAAGGCGTGCGCAGACGTCTCCTTAATTCCAAGGTTGCAACGTTCACAATCTGGCAAATCCGCCAGGCCCATTGCGAAACGCTTGTCATTGAGCGACAAACCATTCCGAGCCAATCGCCAGGTCAGAGAAAACTCAGAGTTGCTGAGCCAATCCGCACCTGGCGCCCAAGACCAATGAGAGCGGTACTCCACCCTCGACATGCCGAGCTTACTCCACAGCTTATCCTTCACGGCACCCTCCACTAATCCCCGATAGAAGATTTTCCTAGGCTGTGAAAGGTCACTGGACCGTGGAATGGCCTGTAAAGCCGCCAGACATTCGAGCAGGAATTTCGGTCGCACCCAAGGCCTGACGGTCAGCCATAGGGTCGGGGGCGTGATGGTAAGGCAAGGGAACATGTCCCTCACTACCCCCGCAAGCAACCGATCTTCCTCCAACGCGCGCCTGAGGAATGCCAACCTTGAAGCGAGCACGTGGCTCCTCAAGTGTGGCATCCCCAGACCCCCTTGACACGGACGGAGGCAACAGACTCCTTTGTCGACCATGTGTTTGCGTCCTCTCCACAGACAGGAGAATAGCAAACGCTCGAGCGCCTTCTCATGATCGTCACAAAGGGGAAGTACTGACAGCCGGTAAAGGATCATGGGAAAGAGGTATGTGTTACACACCTCCGCCAAGCCCTTCACGGAGAGACCCCGTCGACGCCAAATCTTGACCGACGCGCCGACCTTTGCCAGTACTTCTGACCAGTTTTTCTCCAGCTGTAAGTCCGGACCGAACCAAACTCCGAGGAGCTTGACCGGCCCGTCCGTCCAGCTGAAGGGCCCCGGGAGGGAAACACCCTTCCAGGCACCTAACCGCAAGCCGGATGACTTGTCGCAGTTAATTCTGGCCCCTGTCACCTTCTCGTACCGTACAAGCGCCTGGTGTACCGCCTCTATGTCCCTGCGGGAGGACACAAAGGTCGTCACGTCATCGGCGTACGCGGAAACCCTGGCTCGAGCTCCGCCAGGGACTTCAATTCCACGCAGGACCGGACTGCCAGTCTCGTCCCTTAGCCGGCGAAGGAGGGGCTCCAACGCCAAGACATAAAGGAGAGAAGACAGTGGACAACCCTGTCGGACCGACCTAGACAGCGCGAAAGCGCCCGACAGCTTCCCGTTCACCTGTACCACAGCCTTGGGGGAGCGATACAGAAGGCTAATCCAGCGGCTGAAGTCGGGTTTGAATCCGGCGGCCTGCAGGACAGCAGCCAGGTAGCCATGGTCAATCCTATCAAATGCCTTGGACTGATCTAAATTGATCAGCGCGGCCTCATCGTCGTCTTCTACACCCTCTACGATCGTGCGAATCAAGTGCAGGTTGCTCTGAATTGTTCGTCCCTTCACAGAACAAGTCTGATCCGGTTCCAACAGAGACTCGGCAACTAGCTGCAAGCGGTTCGTCAGGATCTTGGCCAAAATCTTTAACTCTGTGTTTAGCAGAGTTATGGGCCTGTAATCATCTAGTTCCCTCCCAACCTTCTTGCCTTTTCTCAACAGCGTGATCACGCCCCTGGTGATCCGACCGGGGATGGACCCCTTCCGAAACCAGTGGTTGAACACGACAGCCAAGAGCGGGACAAAAAGGTGCGACATCCTCAAGTACAATTCATAGGGCAAACCATCCAAACCTGGCGACTTGCCACTGCCGACCTTCTTCAAAGCCACGTAGATTTCGTCCTCCGTAATCTCCCCTTCGCAGCTAGCCGCTTCAGCCGGCAAAAGCCGGGGAAAGTCAGCCAAATAGCTGCGAAACTCCTCGTCACGGAGACCAGGCTCCTTGGTAAATCGGTGCTCGAAATGCTGCCGGAACGCCTCGCACATGTCGTCAGTGGACCTAAGGAGATGTCCCTCCGGGTCGCGCACCTCTCGAATGTACCGGTCGCCGGCATGGCGAATTTCTTCCTTGCGCAGTTCCGCGCCCATGTTCACAGCTTCGGAAGACATCTTGCTTAACTTAGCCCTAATTACCTGGCCCATGTAGCGCCCGCTAGTCGAGCGCTCCAGGGCCTCCCTGGCTAAGGCTATCTCTAGGGGATCCCCACCAGCCTCCGCCCGGGCGAAATTAGCACTAAGTGTCTTTGCCTCCGCAGCCTTATCTAGGTTGAGCCGCTGGCTATATTTGGTGGCGAAAGACCTAATGGAGTCCTTAAGGTTAACCCACCACTTACTCCCAATGACTCGCCCAATTAACGCCCTCTGAACTAGTCTTGTCAGCTGGTCACGAAAGTCCCGCCTGTCCAGTAAGGACTGATTGAACTTCCAATAACCAGCCAACCTAGGCCTAAAGTCTAACGCCACACGGGCACAAACGAGTTTGTGGTCCGAGTAGCCTAACCAGTGGAACGTTGGACATTCTAAGAAGTCTATGTCGGCTTCTCTCACTAACATCCTATCCAGGTACGCAGATACCCGGGTAGAAGGCCAACTACGCGTCCACGTCCACATGCTCCCATCCGGATGATCGACCCGGTATCTATCGACGAGACCAAAATCGCCGATCAGATCAACCAGGCTACGATCACCACTCCACCCGCTAGCGCCCCTTCCTCTATCCCATTTGGGGGTTAGGACGGCATTCCAGTCCCCAACTAAGATTAGCCGTGTTGAATGCACCATGAAGGGCTCCAACAGCCGAAAGAAAGAGACACGCTCACCTTGAACATTGGGCGCATAAACCACAATCAGCCGGAACGACTTGCTTTTCACTGCAATATCGGCCACGATCAGCCGGCCCTCGGCACCGACATGGACAAGGTCCACCCTCGCGTCCAGGGTACGCTTGACCAGCAAAGAAACACCTCTGGCCAGCCGGCTCCCATATGCTGAATAGACGACAAAGTCGTTAGACAGCACACACGAGTCGACTTCGCAAACAAAGTGAGTCTCTTGGATCGCGGCCACATCCACGCCGAAGGACAAGAGGTCACGAAGCAGGCGAGCCGCCTTACCCCGATCCCTCAGGCCCTTCGCATTTATACTGGCTATCTTGATAGACATTCTTTAGCTCTGAAACGAAAAAAGAAAAACATGCAACGAACGGCTCTACTCGCATACCGGGTGGAAATCTCGGCTAGACAGGACCCCGACGGACTGTCATAGGGACCCTGTACCAATGTCGGACGTAATCCGCCCGTCCAGGACAATCCCGCCGACGTCTGTTGGATAAATTAGTTTTACCACCCTATATAAGCTGGGGTGGAGCAAAACGGGGAACCTCCCCGAACAATTTTTTGCCATTTTATCAAGTTCTGGTGAGCTCTCGATTGCCATCCTCAGTTTGGGATAGTGTTTCTTGACCTCCGCAATGTGCTCCCAGACCCGCAGGTTCCCTCCTCCGGTGTTGCGGACCAGAGTAATGACCCCTGGGGCCTGGGAGAAGTTTCTTGGATCCTCAGTGGATAACCCATCCACTGAGGTGAGTTTAAGAAGTGGTCTCAGCAGCTTACGCCGCTGAGAAGACCACTCAGCCGCAATGTCTTCTTCTACTTTCATTAAGGCATCCCCACGAGGGAGGCCTTTCTTTTTTTTTGTCCGAGAGGGAGTGGGAATAGGAGAAGGGGAGGGAGTGGGGGTTACAGAAACCGTTTTTAGGGGGGTCAATTTAAAGATTGGGGACTGGGAAGCTTTCCGCGGGGACGAGGGTAGGCTCCTTGCCTTTTGCGCGTAGCTGTATCTCTCTGGAGACGCAGGCAGAGATGAACACTTATGGGCTGAATCTGCCCCTCTCTCCCTGCTTCTGCTTTTCCTCCTGCTTTTGGAATTCTCCCGACGTTCATCCTCTCTATCCTCCCTGCCACGTTTCAGGGATGTAGCTCTCTGTGTGTCCATTGGTTCTTCCGCTTCCTTAATTTGTGGGGGTATTTTCCCCTGTTTGGGAGGCGATTTTGCTACTGCAGGCTCCTTTGTCTTTGCCGGAGCCTTGGCAGGTGATGGCACCTTCACCGGTGACGGCGTTTTAGATTTTTTCCTTGCCACCACCTGCCACTCCCCCTCCTTGCTCACCGGCGACTTTGTTGTTGTTGGTGCTGGTGTTGCTGCTGCAGGTGCTGCTGGAGTTGCTGGAACTGGACCTTCCGGCTTCTTGGTTGGCTGAGTCTTTGGGGCCGGCTTCTTAGCTGGGCACGCCTTGGCAACGTGTTCCTTTGCCCCACAGACCCAACAGCAAGGCTTCCTGCCCTCCACGATTACGAATATGGCACGCTTCCTGCAGGTGATGATATTAGGCACGTCCTCAATTTGCTTCTTTGTGAGGGTCACCTGCAGGACCATATCGCCGGTCAGGAAGCCCGCCTTCGACCTAGTTGAGGAGACCTCAGCCACCTTGCCGTACTGCGCGAAGAAGGCGCCAATATGGTTCTCTGATATATCCATGGGGACGCCATGCAATGTCACTTTCAACTTGCGCGTCCCCATGTACTCCGTAATGAACTGGAGTCCCTTGGTTTCGAGAACCACACCCGCCAAACGTTTAGCCTCTTCGGACGTTCCAAGCAAAACGTCCCACTGCGCACTGCTCCTCCTTGCTACCGCCCTGGCCTTAATGTTGAGAGCCCCAATGGCCTCTTCCAGTCTATCGCGGCTGATGCCCACGAACTTCTGCGACTTTTGATCCCTCGTGATTAGCGAGATGATTCGAGCCTCTATATCGGCTAATTCTTCCGGCACCGACAAGAGCTCTGTGCCCTTAATGTAACTGGCATATTTTTTCCGCTGTTCTTCATAAAATTCTTCCCCCTTTTTGGGAATTTTACCTCCCTTCCATCCCGAGGAAGACGGTCTGGGGGATCCCGGCGCCGGTGCCGTTACGTGTCCTGGTCCTGGTAAATCCACTGGTGCTGATACGGAGGGTGACTCCCGCGGCGGCAGCTGCCAGTCACCCTCCTTCCCTCCCACCGAGTCCGTGGTGGGAGGAACGCTCGCTTCCAGCCTCTGAGAGGCCATTGCCTCCTAAGAGGCTAACTTGCCCAACGCCTGTATCCGGCTTTTCGCAGCTCAAGAGCTACTACTTACGCGCTGTCCGGGCAATGAACCCGGATGGAACACTTGTTGAGCTGAACCACCAAGCTATAGTATAAGCTACTAGGGAACAGATACTACACTTTGATCCTCCCAAAAAGACCACGTAACGCAGTTTTGGGGGGAAGAAATGGCTCGTTTTATTTATCCATTTTTACATGAATTATGGCATAAAGCCGAAAAGTGGGAGGGGGAAGAAAACTTGGGTTGGTCTTCAGTTACTCTATCTTATACCTAGCTAATCAGATTCACGACCCATACATACGTTACAATGATTTTCATTCACCATAAGCATTTGTCCATCAACACTCATACTTTTTCTAGCACCAAAATACCGCAAAACCATACCGAGGACCTAAAAACGCCCCAAATGTACATAAAAATTTGTGTATTTACAATTTTTACAAAAATAGCTTTAAAAATTTGTACATGAAAATGATATGATGGGAAGGGGGTATGGAGAAACAAAAATCCCCAAAATAAAAACAATTTCAAATGAATATATATACATGATGTTAGTAAGACCCAAACACACCCACATAATTAAAGAGGCCGCTGTATTCTGCCTTGAAAGACAAAATCAAGTAGCTCTCTTTCTAAAGGGGAATGGGGAGGCAGGGTTAAAATAAATGGGACTGGAGAATATATAAGGCTGACCCAGCCGAGAATAAAAAACGGGACAAAATAACGATGGAAAATGGGAATCTCGAACTGGATCATAACAAAAGCAATGGAGCCGGGAACAGGCTAGGACCAACACATTTACTCACATTAACTAGGTACACAAAGAATGCTAACCTTAACCGCGGGAGGGGATCCAAGGGAATCCACCCCGATGTGACTTTGCAGATCTAAAAGAGAAAATCAAGACTAGCCCCGGTCACGCGAACCAGGCTCGCTGCATATATCCACCTTTTGCCAAAGTCTGTCGGGTGCAGCCGTTTCCGTTCAGTTCTAATCTTCATTTTGAGCTGGTGCTCAAAATATCGGATTAGATCCTGATCCGAAAGCCGGCCTCCCCGCAAGACCTCCTCCAGACGCGTCGTCCAAATCACCATTCTAGCCGTGGCCAGTAGCGACAGAAACACCATGCGCTTCACTCCAGAGTACGGGGGCGACACATTGTCCACAGCGTATGCGCGATCAATGAGCACGAGCTCCCGCGGCGAGATACGAGCAGTCAACTCGCCGACACGCGCCCACAACGGGCGAACGCGCGAACAATGGAAGAAGGCGTGCGCGGACGTCTCCTTGATTCCAAGGTTGCAACGTTCACAATCTGGCAAATCCGCCAGGCCCATTGCGAAACGCTTGTCATTGAGCGACAAACCATTCCGAGCCAATCGCCAGGTCAGAGAAAACTCAGAGTTGCTGAGCCAATCCGCACCTGGCGCCCAAGACCAATGAGAGCGGTACTCCACTCTCGACATGCCGAGCTTACTCCACAGTTTATCCTTCACGGCACCCTCCACTAATCCCCGATAGAAGATTTTCCTAGGCTGTGAAAGGTCACTGGACCGTGGAATGGCTTGTAAGGCCGCCAGACATTCGAGCAGGAATTTCGGTCGCACCCAAGGCCTGACGGTCAGCCATAGGGTCGGGGGAGTGATAGTGAGGCAAGGGAACATGTCCCTCACTACCCCCACGAGCAACCGATCCTCCTCCAACGCGCGCCTGAGAAATGCCAACCTCGAAGCGAGCACGTGGCTCCTCAAGTGTGGCATCCCCAGACCCCCTTGACACGGACGGAGGCAACAGACTCCTTTGTCGACCATGTGTTTGCGTCCTCTCCACAGACAGGAGAATAGCAAACGCTCGAGCGCCTTCTCATGATCGTCACAAAGGGGAAGTACTGACAGCCGGTAAAGGATCATGGGAAAGAGGTATGTGTTGCACACCTCCGCCAAGCCCTTCACGGAGAGACCCCGTCGACGCCAAACCTTGACCGACGCGCCGACCTTTGCCAGTACTTCAGACCAGTTTTTCTCCAACTGTAAGTCCGGACCGAACCAAACTCCGAGGAGCTTGACCGGCCCGTCCGTCCAGTCGAAGGGCCCCGGGAGGGAAACACCCTTCCAGGCACCTAACCGCAAGCCGGAAGACTTGTCGCAGTTAATTCTGGCCCCTGTCACATTCTCGTACCGTACAAGCGCCTGCTGTACCGCCTCTATGTCCCTGCGGGAGGACACAAAGGTCGTTACGTCATCGGCGTACGCGGAAACCCTGGCTCGAGCTCCGCCAGGGACAGCAATTCCACGTAGGACCGGACTGCCCGTCTCGTCCCTCAGCCTGCGAAGGAGGGGCTCCAACGCTAGGACATAAAGGAGAGAAGACAGTGGACAACCCTGTCGGACCGACCTAGACAGCGCGAAAGCGCCCGACAGCTTCCCGTTCACCTGTACCACAGCCTTGGGGGAGCGATACAGAAGGCTAATCCAGCGGCTGAAGTCGGGTTTGAATCCGGCGGCCTGCAGGACAGCAGCCAGGTAGCCATGGTCAATCCTATCAAATGCCTTGGACTGATCTAAGTTGATCAGCGCGGCCTCATCGTCGTCTTCTACACCCTCTACGATCGTGCGAATCAAGTGCAGGTTGCTCTGAATTGTTCGTCCCTTCACAGAACAAGTCTGATCCGGTCCCAACAGAGACTCGGCAACTAGCTGCAAGCGATTCGTCAGGATCTTGGCCAAAATCTTTAACTCTGTGTTTAGCAGAGTTATGGGCCTGTAATCATCTAGTTCCCTCCCAACCTTCTTGCCTTTTCTCAGCAGCGTGATCACGCCCCTGGTGATCCGACCGGGGATGGACCCCTGCCGAAACCAGTGGTTGAACACGACAGCCAAGAGCGGGACAAAAAGGTGCGACATCCTCAAGTACATTTCATAGGGCAAACCATCCAAACCAGGCGACTTGCCTCTGCCGACCTTCTTCAAAGCCACGTAGACTTCGTCCTCCGTAATCTCCCCTTCGCAGCTAGCCGCTTCAGCCGGCAAAAGCCGGGGAAAGTCAGCCAAATAGCTGCGAAACTCCTCGTCACGGAGACCGGGCTCCTTAGTAAATCGGTGTTCGAAATGCTGCCGGAACGCCTCGCACATGTCGTCGGTGGACCTAAGGAGATGCCCCTCCGGGTCGCGTACCTCTCGAATGTACCGGTCGCCGGCCCGGCGAATTTCTTCCTTGCGCAGTTCTGCGCCCATGTTCACAGCTTCGGAAGACATCTTGCTTAACTTAGCCCTAATTACCTGACCCATGTAGCGCCCGCTAGTCGAACGCTCCAGGGCCTCCCTGGCTAAGGCTATGTCTAGGGGATCCCCACCAGCCTCCGCCCGGGCGAAATTAGCACTAAGTGTCTTTGCCTCCGCAGCCTTATCTAGGTTGAGCCGCTGGCTAAATTTGGTGGCAAAAGACCTAATGGAGTCCTTAAGGTTAACCCACCACCTACTCCCGATGACTCGCCCAGTTAATTCCCGCTGAACTAGTTTTGTCAGCTGGTCACGAAAGTCCCGCCTGTCCAATAAGGACTGATTGAACTTCCAATAGCCAGCCAACCTAGGCCTAAAGTCTAACACCACCCGGGCACAAACGAGTTTGTGGTCCGAGTAGCCTAGCCAGTGGAACGTTGGACATTCTAAAAAATCTATGTCGGCTTCTCTCACTAACATCCTATCCAGGTATGCGGATACCCGGGTAGAAGGCCAACTATGCGTCCACGTCCACATGCTCCCATCCGGATGATCGACCCGGTATCTATCGACGAGACCAAATTCGCCGATCAGATCGACCAGGCTACGATCACCACTCCACCCGCTAGCGCCCCTTCCTCTATCCCATTTGGGGGTTAGGACGGCATTCCAGTCCCCAACTAAGACAAGCCGTGTTGAATGCACCATGAAGGGCTCCAACAGCCGAAAGAAAGAGACACGCTCACCTGGGACGTTGGGCGCATAAACCGCAATCAGCCGGAACGATTTGCTTTTCACTGCAATATCTGCCACGATCAGCCGGCCCTCGGCACCGACATGGACAAGGTCGATCCTCGCGTCCAGGGTACGCTTGACCAGCAAAGAAACACCTCTGGCATGCCGGCTCCCGTATGCTGAATAGACGACAAAGTCGTTAGACAGCACACACGAGTCGACTTCGCAAACAAAGTGAGTCTCTTGGATCGCGGCCACATCCACGCCGAAGGACAAGAGGTCACGAAGCAGGCGAGCCGCCTTACCCCGATCCCTCAGGCCCTTCGCATTCAAACTGGCTATTTTGATAGACATCTTTTAAACTGAAAAGAAAAGAGCAACGAAAAAAACAACGAAAGAAAAAACAAAAAGCTCTCTACTCACATACCGGGCGGAAATCCTTGGCGGAAAGGACCCCGACGGACTGTCCTAGGGAACCGGTTCCTACATCGGACGTAATCCGTCCGTCTAGGACAATGCCGCCGACGTCCGTGGGATAGGTTAGTTTTACCACCCTATATAAGGAGGGGTGGAGCAAAACAGGGAACCTCCCCGAACAATTTTTTTCCATTTTTTTAAGTTCAGGCGTGTTGTGCTGAACCATTGTGATGTTTGCAAAATGTCTTTTGGCCTCCTGGATGTGATCCCAGACCCTCAGGTTGCCACCGGTATTCCTCACCAGGGTGATGACACCTGGGGCCTGGGGAAAGTTTCTGGGATCTTCGATGTTCTTGCCCTCCACTGAAGTCAGCCTCAGCAGGGGCTTTAAAAGTTTTCGCCTCTGAGATGACCACTCAGAGGCAACGTCCTCACTCACTTTTAGGAGTGCTTTTCCTTGGGGTAGGGCTCTTTTCTTTTTTGCCCGGGCGGGAGTGGACATAGGAGAAGGGGAGGGAGTGGGGGATACAGAACTTGATCTCAGGGGGGTCAATTTAAAGACTGGGGAGTGGGAAGCTTTCTGCGGGGACGAGGGAAGGCTTCTTGTCTTTTCAGCATAAGATGGTCTGGCAGGAGACACTGGTAGAGAGCTGCATTTTTCGGCTCGCGGCCTCTTTTCCCTGCTCCTGCTCCTTCTCCTTGCTTTCGGGTTGTTGTGACGCTCCTCCGCCTCTTCCTCTCTCCCACGCTTCAGGGAGGGTGCTCTTTCCACTTCCATTTGCTGAGGGGAAGGACTTCTTCCCTTCCTCTGTTTGGGAGGAGACTTCTCCGATGACACCTCCTTTGGTTTTGCCGGCGCCTTTGCCGGGGACTCCTTTGGTTTGGTCGGAGTCGACATCCCCACCGGGGTCTGCTTAGCAGGCGTCTTGACAGGTGGCGGCACTATCTTCGGGGAAGGTGTTTTAGCTTTCTTCCTGGCCACCACCTGCCATTCGCCCTCCTTGTTGCTCACGGGAGGCTGTGTGGGTTGACCTTGTTTTCCGCCATCCTTCTCCTGTGCCGCCGGTTGCTGCTTGACTGGTTGCGCTGGTTGGGCCTTTGGGGCCGGATTCTTGGTTGGGCACGCCTTTGCCACGTGCTCCGCCGACCCGCAGACCCAACAGCACGGCTTTCTGCCTTCGACGATGACGAAGATTGCGCGACTCCTGCAGGTGAGGATGTTGGGGATCTTGGCGATGTTCTCCTTGTTTAGGGTCACCTGCAGGGTCATGTCTCCCGTGAGGAATCCTGCTTTCGACCGCAGCGAGGAGACTTCGGCCACCCTTCCATATTGTACGAAGAAGGCGCCGACGTGGTCCTCTGCAATGTCCATGGGAACGCCGTGTAGGGTGATTTTGACCTTCTTGGTGCCCATGTACTCCGTATGGAACTGGAGCGTTTTGGTCTCCAGAACCACGCCGATTAAATTCTTGGCTTCTTCGGCGGAGCCGAGCAGGACGTCCCACGTGGTGTTGCTTCTCCTCGCTACGGCCCTGGCTCTGATCTTTAGCGTTTGGAGTCCCTCCTCGAACGTATCTCTGGTGACGCCGATTAATTTCTTCGTCTTTAGGTCTTTGGTGATCAGAGTGATGACTCTCGCCTCGATCTGCGCCAAGTGGTCCGGCATCGAAACGAGCTCCGTCCCTCTGATGTATTCTGCGTAGTCCTTCTGGATACTCTGATAGTAGTCCTCGTCTTTACGCGTTATCTTCTTGCCTCCCTTCCACCCAGAGGTCGAAGGTAAGGGGGACGTTGGTGCTGCTGCTGCTGCTGCTGGTTTGGTTGCAGGTGCAGTCGCCGCTGCTGGCTTGGTTGCTGCTGCAGTCGCCGCTGCTGAGTTGGTTGCTGCTGCAGTCGCCGCTGCTGGTCTGGTTGCTGCTGCAGGTGCAGTCGCCGCTGCTGGCTTGGTTGCTGCTGCAGGTGCAGTCGCCGCTGCTGGTCTGGTTGCTGCTGCAGGTGCAGTCGCCGCTGCTGGCTTGGTCGCTGCTGCAGGTGCAGTCGCCGCTGCTGGGTTGGTTGCTGCTGCAGCAGTTGCTGGGTTGGTTGCTGCTGCAGCGGTCGCTGGGCTGGTTGCTGCTGCTGGTCCGGTCGCCGCCGCTGCTGCAAGTGTGGCCGCCGCCGCCTCCGCTGGTGTGGGGGAGCCAAACAGCATGCTCTCCCACTCGGTCATGGTGCGGGCTATGACGTCGTCGTCATCGTCTGCATCGCGCACCTGCCAGCCTCCCACCGACGCCGTGGTGGGAGGCCCGATTCTTCCCCGGCCCTTTTGTGGCCATGCCACAAAAGAGGCCGTTCACCGGACGACTTCTTTCCGGTGTTTCGCGTTTTCGAAAAAACACTACTTTACGCTGGCCCGAGCAATGAACTCGGGCTGGAAATCAGTAAGTCCAAGAGACAAAGCACGAGCAGATATCACGGGGGAACAAATGCTCTGCTAAGCCCTTCCAACGAACTGTCGGGGGGAAGTGGCTAGACCATGGCTATGCCACAGAGTGGCCGATCGCTGGACAACTTCTTTCCGGTGTTTCGCGTTTTCGAAAAAACACTACTTTACACTGGCTCGAGCAATGAACTCGGGCTGGAAATCGGTATGTCCGAGAGACAAAGTACAAACAAATATCACGAAGGAACAAATGTTCTACTAGGCTCCCACAACCCAAAAACCACACAACAAAAAGTTGGGGGAGAAAGGGCTCGTTTTATTTATCCATTTTTACATGAATTATGGCATAAAGCCGAAAAGTGGGAGGGGGAAGAAAACTTGGGTTGGTCTTCAGTTACTCTATCTTATACCTAGCTAATCAGATTCACGACCCATACATACGTTACAATGATTTTCATTCACCATAAGCATTTGTCCATCAACACTCATACTTTTTCTAGCACCAAAATACCGCAAAACCATACCGAGGACCTAAAAACGCCCCAAATGTACATAAAAATTTGTGTATTTACAATTTTTACAAAAATAGCTTTAAAAATTTGTACATGAAAATGATATGATGGGAAGGGGGTATGAAGAAACAAAAATCCCCAAAATAAAAACAATTTCAAATGAATATATATACATGATGTTAGTAAGACCCAAACACACCCACATAATTAAAGAGGCCGCTGTATTCTGCCTTGAAAGACAAAATCAAGTAGCTCTCTTTCTAAAGGGGAATGGGGAGGCAGGGTTAAAATAAATGGGACTGGAGAATATATAAGGCTGACCCAGCCGAGAATAAAAAACGGGACAAAATAACGATGGAAAATGGGAATCTCGAACTGGATCATAACAAAAGCAATGGAGCCGGGAACAGGCTAGGACCAACACATTTACTCACATTAACTAGGTACACAAAGAATGCTAACCTTAACCGCGGGAGGGGATCCAAGGGAATCCACCCCGATGTGACTTTGCAGATCTAAAAGAGAAAATCAAGACTAGCCCCGGTCACGCGAACCAGGCTCGCTGCATATATCCACCTTTTGCCAAAGTCTGTCGGGTGCAGCCGTTTCCGTTCAGTTCTAATCTTCATTTTGAGCTGGTGCTCAAAATATCGGATTAGATCCTGATCCGAAAGCCGGCCTCCCCGCAAGACCTCCTCCAGACGCGTCGTCCAAATCACCATTCTAGCCGTGGCCAGTAGCGACAGAAACACCATGCGCTTCACTCCAGAGTACGGGGGCGACACATTGTCCACAGCGTATGCGCGATCAATGAGCACGAGCTCCCGCGGCGAGATACGAGCAGTCAACTCGCCGACACGCGCCCACAACGGGCGAACGCGCGAACAATGGAAGAAGGCGTGCGCGGACGTCTCCTTGATTCCAAGGTTGCAACGTTCACAATCTGGCAAATCCGCCAGGCCCATTGCGAAACGCTTGTCATTGAGCGACAAACCATTCCGAGCCAATCGCCAGGTCAGAGAAAACTCAGAGTTGCTGAGCCAATCCGCACCTGGCGCCCAAGACCAATGAGAGCGGTACTCCACTCTCGACATGCCGAGCTTACTCCACAGTTTATCCTTCACGGCACCCTCCACTAATCCCCGATAGAAGATTTTCCTAGGCTGTGAAAGGTCACTGGACCGTGGAATGGCTTGTAAGGCCGCCAGACATTCGAGCAGGAATTTCGGTCGCACCCAAGGCCTGACGGTCAGCCATAGGGTCGGGGGAGTGATAGTGAGGCAAGGGAACATGTCCCTCACTACCCCCGCGAGCAACCGATCCTCCTCCAACGCGCGCCTGAGAAATGCCAACCTCGAAGCGAGCACGTGGCTCCTCAAGTGTGGCATCCCCAGACCCCCTTGACACGGACGGAGGCAACAGACTCCTTTGTCGACCATGTGTTTGCGTCCTCTCCACAGACAGGAGAATAGCAAACGCTCGAGCGCCTTCTCATGATCGTCACAAAGGGGAAGTACTGACAGCCGGTAAAGGATCATGGGAAAGAGGTATGTGTTGCACACCTCCGCCAAGCCCTTCACGGAGAGACCCCGTCGACGCCAAACCTTGACCGACGCGCCGACCTTTGCCAGTACTTCAGACCAGTTTTTCTCCAACTGTAAGTCCGGACCGAACCAAACTCCGAGGAGCTTGACCGGCCCGTCCGTCCAGTCGAAGGGCCCCGGGAGGGAAACACCCTTCCAGGCACCTAACCGCAAGCCGGAAGACTTGTCGCAGTTAATTCTGGCCCCTGTCACCTTCTCGTACCGTACAAGCGCCTGCTGTACCGCCTCTATGTCCCTGCGGGAGGACACAAAGGTCGTTACGTCATCGGCGTACGCGGAAACCCTGGCTCGAGCTCCGCCAGGGACAGCAATTCCACGTAGGACCGGACTGCCCGTCTCGTCCCTCAGCCTGCGAAGGAGGGGCTCCAACGCTAGGACATAAAGGAGAGAAGACAGTGGACAACCCTGTCGGACCGACCTAGACAGCGCGAAAGCGCCCGACAGCTTCCCGTTCACCTGTACCACAGCCCTGGGGGAGCGATACAGAAGGCTAATCCAGCGGCTGAAGTCGGGTTTGAATCCGGCGGCCTGCAGGACAGCAGCCAGGTAGCCATGGTCAATCCTATCAAATGCCTTGGACTGATCTAAGTTGATCAGCGCGGCCTCATCGTCGTCTTCTACACCCTCTACGATCGTGCGAATCAAGTGCAGGTTGCTCTGAATTGTTCGTCCCTTCACAGAACAAGTCTGATCCGGTCCCAACAGAGACTCGGCAACTAGCTGCAAGCGATTCGTCAGGATCTTGGCCAAAATCTTTAACTCTGTGTTTAGCAGAGTTATGGGCCTGTAATCATCTAGTTCCCTCCCAACCTTCTTGCCTTTTCTCAGCAGCGTGATCACGCCCCTGGTGATCCGACCGGGGATGGACCCCTGCCGAAACCAGTGGTTGAACACGACAGCCAAGAGCGGGACAAAAAGGTGCGACATCCTCAAGTACATTTCATAGGGCAAACCATCCAAACCAGGCGACTTGCCTCTGCCGACCTTCTTCAAAGCCACGTAGACTTCGTCCTCCGTAATCTCCCCTTCGCAGCTAGCCGCTTCAGCCGGCAAAAGCCGGGGAAAGTCAGCCAAATAGCTGCGAAACTCCTCGTCACGGAGACCGGGCTCCTTGGTAAATCGGTGTTCGAAATGCTGCCGGAACGCCTCGCACATGTCGTCGGTGGACCTAAGGAGATGCCCCTCCGGGTCGCGTACCTCTCGAATGTACCGGTCGCCGGCCCGGCGAATTTCTTCCTTGCGCAGTTCTGCGCCCATGTTCACAGCTTCGGAAGACATCTTGCTTAACTTAGCCCTAATTACCTGACCCATGTAGCGCCCGCTAGTCGAACGCTCCAGGGCCTCCCTGGCTAAGGCTATGTCTAGGGGATCCCCACCAGCCTCCGCCCGGGCGAAATTAGCACTAAGTGTCTTTGCCTCCGCAGCCTTATCTAGGTTGAGCCGCTGGCTAAATTTGGTGGCAAAAGACCTAATGGAGTCCTTAAGGTTAACCCACCACCTACTCCCGATGACTCGCCCAGTTAATTCCCGCTGAACTAGTTTTGTCAGCTGGTCACGAAAGTCCCGCCTGTCCAATAAGGACTGATTGAACTTCCAATAGCCAGCCAACCTAGGCCTAAAGTCTAACACCACCCGGGCACAAACGAGTTTGTGGTCCGAGTAGCCTAGCCAGTGGAACGTTGGACATTCTAAAAAATCTATGTCGGCTTCTCTCACTAACATCCTATCCAGGTATGCGGATACCCGGGTAGAAGGCCAACTATGCGTCCACGTCCACATGCTCCCATCCGGATGATCGACCCGGTATCTATCGACGAGACCAAATTCGCCGATCAGATCGACCAGGCTACGATCACCACTCCACCCGCTAGCGCCCCTTCCTCTATCCCATTTGGGGGTTAGGACGGCATTCCAGTCCCCAACTAAGACAAGCCGTGTTGAATGCACCATGAAGGGCTCCAACAGCCGAAAGAAAGAGACACGCTCACCTGGGACGTTGGGCGCATAAACCGCAATCAGCCGGAACGATTTGCTTTTCACTGCAATATCTGCCACGATCAGCCGGCCCTCGGCACCGACATGGACAAGGTCGATCCTCGCGTCCAGGGTACGCTTGACCAGCAAAGAAACACCTCTGGCATGCCGGCTCCCGTATGCTGAATAGACGACAAAGTCGTTAGACAGCACACACGAGTCGACTTCGCAAACAAAGTGAGTCTCTTGGATCGCGGCCACATCCACGCCGAAGGACAAGAGGTCACGAAGCAGGCGAGCCGCCTTACCCCGATCCCTCAGGCCCTTCGCATTCAAACTGGCTATTTTGATAGACATCTTTTAAACTGAAAAGAAAAGAGCAACGAAAAAAACAACGAAAGAAAAAACAAAAAGCTCTCTACTCACATACCGGGCGGAAATCCTTGGCGGAAAGGACCCCGACGGACTGTCCTAGGGAACCGGTTCCTACATCGGACGTAATCCGTCCGTCTAGGACAATGCCGCCGACGTCCGTGGGATAGGTTAGTTTTACCACCCTATATAAGGAGGGGTGGAGCAAAACAGGGAACCTCCCCGAACAATTTTTTTCCATTTTTTTAAGTTCAGGCGTGTTGTGCTGAACCATTGTGATGTTTGCAAAATGTCTTTTGGCCTCCTGGATGTGATCCCAGACCCTCAGGTTGCCACCGGTATTCCTCACCAGGGTGATGACACCTGGGGCCTGGGGAAAGTTTCTGGGATCTTCGATGTTCTTGCCCTCCACTGAAGTCAGCCTCAGCAGGGGCTTTAAAAGTTTTCGCCTCTGAGATGACCACTCAGAGGCAACGTCCTCACTCACTTTTAGGAGTGCTTTTCCTTGGGGTAGGGCTCTTTTCTTTTTTGCCCGGGCGGGAGTGGACATAGGAGAAGGGGAGGGAGTGGGGGATACAGAACTTGATCTCAGGGGGGTCATTTTAAAGACTGGGGAGTGGGAAGCTTTCTGCGGGGACGAGGGAAGGCTTCTTGTCTTTTCAGCATAAGATGGTCTGGCAGGAGACACTGGTAGAGAGCTGCATTTTTCGGCTCGTGGCCTCTTTTCCCTGCTCCTGCTCCTTCTCCTTGCTTTCGGGTTGTTGTGACGCTCCTCCGCCTCTTCCTCTCTCCCACGCTTCAGGGAGGGTGCTCTTTCCACTTCCATTTGCTGAGGGGAAGGACTTCTTCCCTTCCTCTGTTTGGGAGGAGACTTCTCCGATGACACCTTCTTTGGTTTTGCCGGCGCCTTTGCCGGGGACTCCTTTGGTTTGGTCGGAGTCGACATCCCCACCGGGGTCTGCTTAGCAGGCGTCTTGACAGGTGGCGGCACTATCTTCGGGGAAGGTGTTTTAGCTTTCTTCCTGGCCACCACCTGCCATTCGCCCTCTTTGTTGCTCGCGGGAGACTGTGTGGTTTGACCTTGTTTTCCGCCATCCTTCTCCTGTGCCGCCGGCTGCTGCTTGACTGGTTGAGCTGGTTGGGCCTTTGGGGCCGGATTCTTGGTTGGGCACGCCTTTGCCACGTGCTCCACCGACCCGCAGACCCAACAGCACGGCTTTCTGCCTTCGACGATGACGAAGATTGCGCGACTCCTGCAGGTGAGGATGTTGGGGATCTTGGCGATGTTCTCCTTGTTTAGGGTCACCTGCAGGGTCATGTCTCCCGTGAGGAATCCTGCTTTCGACCGCAGCGAGGAGACTTCGGCCACCCTTCCATATTGTACGAAGAAGGCGCCAACGTGGTCCTCTGCAATGTCCATGGGGACGCCGTGTAGGGTGATCTTGACCTTTTTGGTGCCCATGTATTCCGTATGGAACTGGAGCGTTTTGGTCTCCAGAACCACGCCGATTAAGTTCTTGGCTTCTTCGGCGGAGCCGAGCAGGACGTCCCACGTGGTGTTGCTTCTCCTCGCTACGGCCCTGGCTCTGATCTTCAGGGTTTGAAGTCCCTCCTCGAACGTATCCCTGGTGACGCCGATCAATTTCTTCGTCTTTAGGTCTTTGGTGATCAGAGTGATGACTCTCGCCTCGATCTGCGCCAACTGGTCCGGCATCGAAACGAGCTCCGTCCCTCTGATGTATTCTGCGTAGTCCTTCTGGATACTTTGGTAGTAGTCCTCGTCTTTACGCGTTATCTTCTTGCCTCCCTTCCACCCAGAGGTCGAAGGTGAGGGGGACGTTGGTGCTGCTGCTGCTGCTGCTGGTTTGGTTGCTGCTGCAGGTGCAGTCGCCGCTGCTGGTTTGGTTGCTGCTGCAGGTGCAGTTGCCGCTGCTGGTTTGGTTGCTGCTGCAGGTGCAGTCGCCGCTGCTGGCTTGGTTGCTGCTGCAGGTGCAGTCGCCGCTGCTGGTCTGGTTGCTGCTGCAGGTGCAGTCGCCGCTGCTGGCTTGGTCGCTGCTGCAGGTGCAGTCGCTGCTGCTGGGTTGGTTGCTGCTGCAGCAGTTGCTGGGTTGGTTGCTGCTGCAGCGGTCGCTGGGCTGGTTGCTGCTGCTGGTCTGGTCGCTGCTGCTGCTGCAAGTGTGGCCGCCGCTGCCTCCGCTGGTGTGGGGGAGCCAAACAGCATGCTCTCCCACTCGGTCATGGTGCGGGCTATGACGTCGTCGTCATCGTCTGCATCGCGCACCTGCCAGCCTCCCACCGACGCCGTGGTGGGAGGCCCGACTCCCCGGCCCTTTTGTGGCCATGCCACAAAAGAGGCCGTTCACCGGACGACTTCTTTCCGGTGTTTCGCGTTTTCGAAAAAACACTACTTTACGCTGGCCCGAGCAATGAACTCGGGCTGGAAATCAGTAAGTCCAAGAGACAAAGCACGAGCAGATATCACGGGGGAACAAATGCTCTGCTAAGCCCTTCCAACGAACTGTCGGGGGGAAGTGGCTAGACCATGGCTATGCCACAGAGTGGCCGATCGCTGGACAACTTCTTTCCGGTGTTTCGCGTTTTCGAAAAAACACTACTTTACACTGGCTCGAGCAATGAACTCGGGCTGGAAATCGGTATGTCCGAGAGACAAAGTACAAACAAATATCACGAAGGAACAAATGTTCTACTAGGCTCCCACAACCCAAAATCCACACAACAAAAAGTTGGGGGAGAAAGGGCTCGTAAAATTCAATTCTTCCAAAACGAAGCTGCTGTCAATTAACCACCACAGACAACCGCACCTCCCTCCCATTAGCATAAAACAGGCTTACCTCCCAGAGAGTAAATCACCATGCCTGCTTGGCCTGACACTCTCAGCGAACCTCAAGTGGAATGACTACGTCGAATCCATTGCTAAATCCGCAGCTATGAATGTCGGCTCTCTGTGCAGGGCCCGGAAATTCTTTCCGCCTGAATCTATCCTGTAATTATATAAATCCACCATCCGCCCGTGTATTGAGTACTGCTGCCACATCTGGTCGGGTGCCCCTTCTATTCTCCTCGGGGCTCTTGACAAAATACAGCGAAGAATCTGTAATGTGATTGATACCGACTTGGCTGACCGCCTGCAGTATTTCTCTCACCGGCGTGACGTGGCATCCCTGTGCCTCTTCTATAAATACTTTCATGGCTTCTGCTCTGACGAACTTAAATCACTAGTGCCCCCTAGATGTAAATTTGCACGAGATACTAGATTGGCAACTAGGTCCCACCCTTTTACAGTGAAACCGATGAAATGTAACCGCAATTTCTACTCCAACAGCTTCTTTCCTCGCACTTCCTGCTTGTGGAATTCCCTACCGCATGCTTGCTTCCCCGACGGCTACAACCTCCAGGAGTTTAAATGTAAGGTCAATAGACACCTCCTAACACACTAACTCACTCCCACTCTCTCCCTATGTACATCCTAAGTCGTCTATCACCCCCCTTCTGACATTTCCTATACCCAATCCCTCTATGTAACCCCCTGCGCTATAGTGGCAGCGGAATGCCTTGCTTGGGGTGACACGATTAAAAAAAAAAAAAATCAAGGAATGTCATTTTATTTTATAAAAATAATATTAATTAAAGAAACGATGACTAATCTTCAAATCTGCGCCCCCCACATTTTCAGTATCTGCTTTAAAAAAACATTACGAATTATGCAGTGATATTTGAATACCTTAAATGATTTTTTCTGTTATAATTGAAAATATAACTAACAAACAAATCAGGAAAAACAAACACTATTTTAATAGTGCTTAATATATAGAGTCAAATTGCTCCATATAAGAGCCCTTATACAAAAATGCTGGTCTCAATTTCTGACTCAAAACTTTGGCTGTAATATGTTGCTGCCTTGCTTCAAAACTATATACAGTTTGCAAAGCTTCTGTTGTTAACTTTACTTCCCATTCCATGCCTTGGGAATGTGAGGGCAAATTTGGCAAGTCAAGCTTGGTTCCATTTAACAATGATTCCTGAAGTTCAGATTCAGAAAAATCTTCCGTCATTGGTGGTTCAAAAATGCCACAATGATAAATCTATCAAATGTGTCCAGGGTGTGGCATTAAAATTAATGGTTGGTATTCTTTTTAACCTTTTCTAGGTTGATTCCCCACTCCTGAAAGAATATAAAAAAATATTTGATTCATTTAAAAACTTCCAGTCTCTACTATAATAATTATGGTGAAATTAGATAAAATCTTTAAAATGATTCTATAAATTGCAATAAATATTTGAGTCATTGATATATAAATAAATATTTACTTACCTAATGGCCAAAATCTTTTGAAAGCTTCTTCTCTTACTTGAACTTCATCAGATTTGACCATGGAGTATAGGTTTTCAGACAGTAAACAAATGTATTTCCTTGTATATTTCTTAAAGTGATCTGTTGGATTTCATGAGGCTGCTTCTTGATCTTCTGGATCATATTAAAAATGTGCACTTGCTGATTGTGGAACTTATTTCTTTTAATTTCAAACCAACAAGTGGCATACACATTTACAATAAAACTTATTAAACTGTGGAGTTTTGTTGTGAGCTTTTGTGGGTATGTGCCACGACATAAACGCATAAGCCTGATGGCCAAAGTTAACCACCTTGCCTGGTTTAAAGGACCAATTTTCCAGGAGGCATATCTAGAGTCAACCTTACCTCTAGAAATATCCACTGTGTATTCATACAGGAGTCTTTGGTCGCAACTAAGATCATGTATTTCATCAATTTTCAAAATTGAATGCAGAGGACTGCTAATAGTGGAAAATGATATTTGTGGTAAATCATTTGAGCCTAATTTCCCCAGAGGAACACTGAATTCTGTAGGGCCTTTTGTGCAACCATCTGTTTTTGAAAAGAGCTCTGAAAGGTAGTTCATTATGGTGCAAATAGCAAGCAATTGCATGGAGATTTTGTTTTCTAAAATTGCAAGCATTCCACCTTCACAGCCTGTGTTGGCATTAGTGTTGTCAACAAGGATAGCCTTGATAGTGTTCTCACTGTTGAATTCATGCAAAACATCCACGATGAACAACACCTGTTGCACCACTATTAGAGAGAACTCTATGTATCAGATATTAACTTTCATGTGGTGCCTCCTTTGTAAAAGTTAAATGGCGTTCTGGTTCATTAGTTTTTTCATAGTTTTCTATCCATTTTCCTCCACAATTTCCTCATACAGTAATGTGTCTTTATTCGTTCACCCATCAACTGCAATACATATGAGGTTTTCCATACTTTCATCATGCTTTTGTTGGGCAGTTATTTTCACTTTAGACTTTGCCCTATGAACTTTGCATTTATCTATATCTTTCATATTAATATTTGGTATAAGACGGCCTATAGCCTTCAAATCCAAGAGTAAGGCATTGACAAGGCTAGCTCTAAGATTAGAAGATATGTCCCCCCTAACTAACTTGAAAGCATAACTTTGAAATTATAAGGGCCTTTTGGATGTTTCCTTGGCAGCAAATATTCTTCTTCTGGTTTTTCACTTGGAGAAGATGCGTAGGAGGGGGAAGAAACATTAGCCTGAACAGTTGATGTTGAAGCTGTTAGTGATGAAACTAAATTTTTCTTAACCTCTCTCTTTCCCTTTTACTTTTTTATAGCACTTTTATCAACAGGTCCAAGCTGGAAAGTGCCCTTAGACCCTAATTTGCCCCTCTGATCCTTTGAGTTATTCACGATCCTGAAATACCTAAAAAGACAATATATGTACTATCAAAAATGAAATTCCACAAATATTTTAAAAATAAATTTGATAAAATTTGAAATAAATACATAAATTAAAAGTACTGTTTACTTACTTTGTAGAGTTACTTCCAAGATTAGCTCGTAAACAGGCTTTTTAATAAATAAATATTAACTTTAAAAATATAAACAAATCAAAATAATAAAAGTTGAATTTTTCATCAAAATAAGACTTAACTATTAAAAAAATACAAGAGATATTCGTGATAATTAAAAGCGTAAAAGAGTAAACAAAGTAAAAACAATGGTTTAGGGGGAGGTAATTTCAACAGGTGAAGACCATAAAAAAAACAATAAATAAAACGGCATACGTAAATAGTTATTTGTCTATTAAACTAAATATCATAGTGTTTTTATTTCTTTTTAATTTTGAAGTTTTCATATAATTTCTTAAGAAAAAAAGAATACTAAACTTAAAATATTTATTATTAAGCGTATTGTATTTTTTTCTTATTGTTAAAACTCGGATTTTATTTCAGCGACAAATGTTTCCAGTGACACCTATATCGCGATAAAAATCCCAATTTATTTCGTCTTTAAGTTTAAATGCCCAAATAAATACAAAGTTTTGAAGAAAAAAAAATTCTTGTGGTAACTCTTGACATTATTTTGCAACTTTCTTCAAGTGCGATTTTTTACAGTTCCAAAATTGACGTACCCTAATATATATATATATATATATATATATATATATATATATATATATATATATATATTATGAAAGGAATAATGGATGTAAGCAGAGTATTGCGTTCAAGAATATGTATATATATATTCTAGAAAAAAATTTAAATATTATACAATTTCATGGGTAATACATATTTCGCCGCCGATGATGACTATGCGGCTCGTCAGACCCAACCCGGCGGCGAAATATGTATTATCCATGAAATTTTAGAATATCTAAAAGAATTTTCTGGATTATATTACTCTGTTAAATGTATTTAACATTGAGTTCTTTTCAGTTTTCTCTCTCTCTCTCTCTCTCTCTCTCTCTCTCTCTTTATATATATATATATATATATATATATATATATATATATATATATATATATATATATATATATATATATATATATATATAGTGCGTTGCGGTACAGTGGATATTGACTCGGAGCGAGAAACCGGGGAGCCGAGTTCGAATTCCAGTTGAATCCATTATATTCACTTACGCGCAAATACCCTTGGGAAAGGTATTAATCCGTCGCTTACTTCCAGTTATGGGTTAAATAGCAGGACAGATTGGGTTCTATAGCCTTGGTCGGCAACCAGTCTACCGCAGAAAGCAATGGCAGACTACTGCGGGATAATCTTCTGCCCAGTCAGTCATGTCTCTTTCGAGACATGATCGCACAAGCGTGTATCACGCATGGCACTTAACTGACTGACTGATATATATATATATTCTTGAACGCAATACTATGCTTACATTCATTACCTGGTTTTCGAAATCTATCTATCTATCTATCTATCTATCTATCTATCTATCTATCTATCTATCCATCTTGTTACTCTCTGAACGAGCATTTCATATCTATCAGTGTCGTATTTTCCCAAATCCATTACTCTGCTCACACCTATTTTTGTTCCTCGAAAAATGTGCAGTCGATATCTCTCTGATTCGTATGGACTGTAATATCAGACACTATTTTACCAGATTTTTTCTTTGTATGAAGACAAAAAAAGAGGTGCTGACGGAAAGGTAACGAACGTACTGCCATACGAAAATCACCGGTCTCTGAACATAATAATACAGAAACTATTGGTTTCGGATTGGTTCCTTTATATAAATATCCAGAGTTCTCCGTTTCTGATTCACGTATTGAATGTTAAATCGCCTCGTTTCCTGTTGGAGGTGTAGAGATTTGGAATCTCAATTTGCCGCGTTATCTCATTGTAGTCCGCTTCTTTCTGCTTACCGTCCTAATCTCCGTTTTTTCCCCGACAAACATTTACTTACAGATTACTTCCAGTGCTTCATTCGACAATTTTCCAAGACGGCTAGCGTCATAACACGACTACGCTTGACCACAACTCTCACCCGACCGCAGGGACCAGCGCAGAGTAAGAACAGTAAAAATGGTGGGGGAATAAAGCGCTTAATAAAAAAAAGAAAAAAAAAAGAAAAAAAAAGAAAACACCTGGGACATTACGATTAAATCGCTGATCTCTGATGTCTCTAACCCACTCGGCTCACCTTCAGTAGACGCACTGCCCAATAATTTCACGTCAACTTCTCCTACGGGTGAACTTTGCTAGGTGAAGGGGCAGGTATCCCCCTACCGTTCTTATTGGCCTTATGCATGCATTTCCAGCGAAAGACTTGTTTCCCAAAATTAGATTGTGGCGAGGATGTGGGGTGCCGGGAGGTAGTATAAATATCTTGCAATATCCTGAAAGGAACATTAGCGTAAAAAGGCAATGTGTACAATTACAGGCGGGACGGGTGACATCTGGGCGAAAGCACATGCGCGGATGAGGTCAAAGAGATGCAGATGTATATAACTAGACGAAACCATAAGCGGTAACGCATGCACATTGTCTTCTACACACGCATATACGCATATATCTGCGTATATGAAAATGTGTGTTTGTTTGTGTGTGTACGAATTGTCCCATACACGTCTTTTTTGTCATTGTAATATGGACACTATCGAAGTTCACAGAGGTCGTTTATTGTTATTGGCATGTGAATATCGATTTTGTTATTGTCTTTCCTCAGAATATTCATACACGCACACGTGCTCGCAAGTATACACAGAGATGCACAAGCCTGTACACACACACACACACACACACACACACACACACACACACACACACACATATATATATATATATATAGGAAATCTAAAAAGAAATCGACTGTCTAACCGTACTGATGAGCTGCGAAACAGATCTGTCTGCAGATGACTATATATATATATATATATATATATATATATATATATATATATATAAATATTTTGTTAAAAATGACGGACAAGATGTTGTGCTAAAGTTTTTTTAATTTAAGTATGTGATCTTTTGACCTTTTTTCTTTAAAAATAAAAATAAGTAAATTAATCATATAAAAGTTGTCCGAATGTTTTATTTACCCAAGCGATTTCGGCTATAATATTAGCCAATTTATCGTTTGATTTATTTTAAGCATTTTCTACAACGAATAGTGATCTGCACATTCGAGAAACCATAATAAGGAACTCTTGTTAAAAAATAATGGAGAATTGTTGAATTCAGTTTGTTTTTTTTATTATGTGTCACGAAATTTCTAAAATTCGTAAGTATAGTAATACAATGACTTTTTAGAGCCTTCTAGAACTGTTTCGAAACTTTTTAGAACTTTTCGGAATCTTCTAGGACATGTTTTTGTTAATTTATGAGTTTGTATGTTATGCTATAGAAAATTGCAGAAAGCAATGGCAACCTACTGCGGGATAATCCTTTGCCCAGTCAGTCATGTCTCGAAAGAGACATGATCGCCCAAGCGTGTATCATATATGGCACTTAACTGACTCACTGATGTTATGCTGTAAGTATAAACTATTAAAAGTGGTGAAAATATGTAACTATTACCCAATTACATCATTAGTAAATTGAAAAATAAACCTTCTGAAATGTTTTGAGTTTTTTTTACGCTTGTGTAAGTTGCAGTTTAATGGATATCGGTTCGGAATGGAAAATCTTCTTCGTGTGCTGTTTTCTTTCAGGACGTAGGCGATCATGGACTTCCATTTGGCTCTGTCTCTTGTCGCTCTCAATTTTTCTCTTGGTATCTCTTCAAAATCCCGCTCCGCCATCCATTTACTCAGACCTAAAATATACGTCTCGCGCTGCTTTCCCCTGTCTCTTTTTCCATTTATCTGACCTGTGAGTATTACGTTCTCCAGGCTCTCCTTCCTCATTAAGTGTCCCCAGGAACCCCATTTGTCTCTTCCTGATTTCTTCTCGTTTTCATTCTTTTCAACACCTCCCCGTTTCACACGTGCTCCGTCCCTGGAATCCACAGCATCCTTCTGTAAAACCACATTTCTGCTGCCTCAAGCCTCTCCTTCATCCTTGATGAGATCGTCCAGAATTTACTTCCATACAGAAGGACAGATGTCACATAGCAATCCAGCACTCTTTTCTTTTATTCACTTACGCACAAATACCTTTGGGAAATGTGTTAACCTCTATCTCCTCTTCTTCCAGCTATGGGTTAAATAGTAGGACAGATTTGGGTCCTATAACCTCTGTTGGTAACCAGTTTACCGGGAAAATAGTGATTTTTGCTGCGGGAAAATTTTCTACCCTTGTCAGTAATGCATCGAAAGAGACATGACTGCCCAAGTGAGTATTACATATGGAAATTAACTGACTGACCGGGTATATGATAAAATCGAATTTTTGGTTTGGTGAGAGGCCTTTTCAAGAAGTAAAAGAAATTAATACTTTCATTATTACTTTGGAAAGAGCATGAAAGACATAACAAGTGCTTACCCAAGCGTTGTAAATAAGTCACAAGTTATCGAGAAAGTTTATGTGCTTTCTCCCAGAAACTGTAACTAATGTCGGCTCATATTATTTACAATATAAACCACAGCTTCGGGTTGAACAAACACAAATGGGCTGGAGCTGGTGTCTACGGCAGGAACTGGTTAGATGACGTAGAAGACAGTGGTGATCGGGAAACGAGAGTAGCCAGGTATTGTACTTACAGTCTGATAAAAAATCTGATAAACACGATAAGGTAAAGGCCAATGTTTCGAATTGTTTATATTTTAAACTGCCCTACATTTTATTTTTTTAATATTTTAATGAGCACCTTCTTAATTATGCCGTTATTTGGCAAATATTTTCTGTCAAAAGTTGAATTTTGCAAAGAGTGGTTATATATATATATTAGAAAAAGAAATAGGGTCGTTCCAACGAGAGAAATTGGTTTAGAATAAAAATTGTGAGAGGCCGTGAACGTTTTACTTAAAGTGTATGTTTATTGTTGTTGTGATTATACATGTTATGATACTTTAAGTGTCCATAATAGAATTTGTGACACTTCACGTGTTTCGAGTCTAAACTTGACTCTCTTCCGGCGAATAAACTTGAGGCTTTACGTATCGAGTTCCTTTTGTTTTTGAGGGCCAAGTTGTTGTTTATAAATAAGTGAGTAGGAATATATATATATATACTATAGTCATCCTCAGAGAGATCTGTTTCGCAGCTCATCACTACGGCTTAGACTCCGGTCGCTTCCCAGCCCAGGATTGAAACCCGACCGAATTGGCGTCAGTCGGCGATTCTACCCCTAGGCCACGAGCGTCCAGGAGAAGAAGGCAGGCTTTTTAGCGAGTATAAACACGCCCAATAGCTAGCGTGCTCCAATTCATTATCGAATGAGCGGTGCGTAAATGCCGGAGTAGCTACTGTTTACAAAGTCTACCACTCTTCCAGAGTGCTCAATCAGGGTGTGAGAGTGTAAATACTATAGTCATCCGCAGACAGATCTGTTTCGCTGTATTACAGCTCATCAGTACGGCTTAGACTCCGGTCGCTTCCTAACCCAGGACTGAAGATAAATTCCGTTGTTCAAATTTGTTGTATGGCCATTTCTACGAGAAATATCTAAGAGAAATTTCGCGTATCATCAGCAACAAATTTTAGACAAATGAAACAAAGATATTTTACAGGCAGAAGTTAAAAAAAAATTAATCACGGAAAATCAAAGGAGTGGAATTAATAAGAGAGCAGACAGAAACCCATGTCTATTTTTAGCTTTATATTTTTTGAAAACCCCTACTTCTTAACTGAATCGAGAGTTAAAAGTTAAAGTTGAAAATTAGCCTTGTCTGGCTCAAAGAAGTGTTAGGGGAAAGTTGATCAGTTTTAATATTAATAGAATTAATATTATTTAGGATTAATAGAATTAATATTAGTTAATTTTTTGGGTTTACCTAACTGCTTTTCCTTTTGGAATATAGTTATATATATATATATATATATATATATATATATATATATATATATATATATATATTTACAAGCAGTTTAGCCCAGTTTCACTCGGGTAGTTTAAGGAATAATAAGAAAAAACATGAATTTACATAGCAAATACTTACACAACGCCCACCTTCGTCACTTTTATAGATATAGATATCAATGTAGAATGTCTCTATTGGATTACGGTCGGAGGGGGAGGGGCAACATATATAGATATAGATAATATAAAGTGGGGTGATCGATTCTATATTATAATCAATACATAAACTGATACCTGACTTTGTGGGGTGATAATATATATTTTTCTACCCCTAATTTTGGCTTTCTGAAAAATTTCACGATTTCGTTAGCGTTCTAAAATTTTGATCTACATCTGAGCGCAACTCCCGTCGAGCTAGATCGCAAAATGCAAACGCTAAGTCGAATCTATCAAACAAACAAATACTTACACAATGTCCACCCTCGTCACTTATCTAAACTTATTTATAAAAAGAACTTTGTCTGTGTGTGTGTGTGTGTCTCTGTGTGTGTCCGTTACCTGTAGACTCCGAAACAGTTGAACCGATTTTCTTGAAAATTTACACAGTTGTACTATAAACGTCTGCGAGTGTTCTTAGCTAGGTTTAGTGTCGAGGTACCCCCAATAAATGTCGAAAATCGAAAAAATCGGTTTATAGAAGGAGTGGTCCGATTTTAATCAAATTTGATACATTCATAGACAAAGGCATAAGAAACGACATTCAGAGATTTCAAGGTTGCAGTTCTTACAATAGTGCAGAAAATCGATAATATATAGATATGAAAAGCAAGATGTTTGTGTGTGTGGGTGTGTATGTTTATCTGCCTGTATGTCTGTATTTTTTTCAGCCCTTTGATTTTAGTTTTTGCTTCGGGTTTGGCTCTAAGTAGGTATAATTGTAGTTCTTAGTCTCAGCCATAATACCATTTACTCAGAGGACTTATTTAGCCTTCAAAATTCAGTTTACGACGAAGAAGACTTATTTGATATCGATACCAGGAAATCAAAATTTAACTTACATCCATTCATTTTTCTTTCAGTCTACGGTTTCGCTTTAACTGGAAACAGTTATTGCATTTTAGTCTTTCGTGCCAACGTCCAAAGAGTCAGAGCTCCAGGACCATAGATTAGTTTGCAAGCTTTCATTACACCCGAACAACGCCGGGCTATACTGCTAGTATCTATCTATCTATCTATCTATCTATCTATCTATCTATCTATCTATATATATATATATATATATATATATATATATATATATATATATATATTTCGGCAGAAGAAGATAGACTTTTAGCGCGTGATATACCATGTAAACACACGCCAGTACCTGACAGTGTTCTAATTCATTACTGAATGAAGGATGCGTAGTTGCTAGAGTAGCTACTGTTTTTTCAAAGTCTACCATCCTTCTTTGAATTGCTCAATGAGGGTGTGAGAGCGTAGAATAGTCATCCGCAGACAGATCTGTTTCGGTGTATCACAGCTTATCAGTACAGTTAGTCATCCGATTGCTTTTAGCCAATATTGAAACCCGACCGAATTGACATCGGTAGGCGATTCTACCTCTGAGCTATGGGCGCTCGGTAGAGAGAGAAAGAGAGAGAGAGAGAGAGAGAGAGAGAGAGAGAGAGGAAGGAGGGACAGAGAGAATTAGAAAAAATAGTTAATAGAGTGATAATAGTCTGATAATAGTCTGATGAAAGAAATGAACACACACACACATACACACACACGCACTCACATATATGCATACACCCATGCATAATATGTATATATCGAGAGAGAGAGAGAGAGAGAGAGAGAGAGAGAGTGAGATAGTGAGAGAGAGAGAGAAAAGAGAGAAAAAAGAGTAAAGGTGAATGAGAAAAAAGAGTAAAGGTGAAAAGAGAATGTGCAGAAATGGGGGATGGTGAGAGGGAGGAAGAGAGAGAAAGTGAAAGAGAGAGTTTTCCCTCTCCTGAACTGGTTTTCTTTTCATGGACACAGAGGCCCATTCATCATACTATTTAATCCATAGCTGAGGTTTAGAGCGTTAAGATATATTCTAGTCTTACCAAACGTTTCCCTTGCGCAATCCGTTCATTCTAAGCTTATAGTCAAAATATTGCAGGGTCTGATCAGGTGGATGACGGAACGGGGGTTGCCAGGAGCAACAGGAGCAAACATACTAAGAGCCACAAGGGATAGGGAGACGTGGAGATCCATGATCGCCTACGTCCTGAAGGGACAGGGCACATAGAAGAAGAATTGCTATCACTATTGCTCTACTAAATATCGAGCACTCTTCACAAAAGTACGTGTTTCTTCTCGCACGTTCGTTTCATTCCTATTTTTCTTTTTCAACAAAATACTGCGTTCTTTTGTCACTATAAAATTTATTTTTATTGGATACACGCATTTGAATAGAAGCTCTGTTTATTTATCAAAGATAATATATATTTTTCTGAATGTTCGAGAAAGAAAAAATCCGTTAAAAAAACACTAAAAATAACGTTTATTGTGGCGAAAATCTGATTAATAAAAAAAAAGTCTCTGATTTATCTCTGTTAGACTTAAATTAGTCTGACTTAATGCTATATCGAACTATGAAGCATAAGAAAGATTGTAAAGCCCCAACCTTCTGAGCAGCAAGTCAGCATTTGGTATAATTCTATAGATATCCATAATTAACCAGTTGGTTTGTGGCATTATTTGCTAATATATTATGAAAAATGAAAAGAAAAAGGCCACCTTTCGTGAGTCAGTAGGTATAGAGGAACTTTATCATCATATAGTCGTGGAACTCTTTGCCATCATGAATGTATATATATATATATGCATTATTTTGAACATTATTTTTACTGATACTCGTATTTAAGTAGATATTAAGATGAGCAAAATACTAACACACAGGAAAATCTCAATAGAAACGAAGAAAAGAGTGCTAGACTGCTACGTGATGTCAGTTCTTCAATACGGCTGTGAATGCTGGACAATATCATCGAAAATGAGGACAAAACTGGAAGCGGCCGAAATGTGGTTCTACAGAAGAATGCTACGGATATCGTGGACTGAGCATACAAGCAACGACGAAGTGTTAGAAAGAATGGCAACAAAAAGGAAATTGATGCTGAGCATCAGGAAGAGACAACTGAAGTTCCTGGGACATGCAATGAGGAAAGAGAGCCTGGAGAACCTGATACTGACTGTACAGATAGAAGAAAGGAGAGACAGAGGAAGGCAGCGGATAACATATTTGCAGGGTCTGATCAGGTGGATGACGGAACGGGGGTTGCCAGGAGCAACAGGAACAAACATACTAAGAGCCACAAGGGATAGGGAGACGTGGAGATCCATGATCGCCTACGTCCTGAAGGGACAAGGCACATAGAAGAAGAATTAAACAGTATTTTATATTTATATTTACCGGCCTGATTATTTCACGATAAATTTTTATGACGAAAATGTGTGCTACCCAGCAGGATTCGAACCTGCGACCCCTATTACATAGGGGAAGCATACCATTTGATCTGGTACCGTCTTGACCACTCGACCAAGTTCGAATCCTGCTGGGTAGCACACATTTTCGTCATAAAAATTTATCGTGAAATAATCAGGCCAGTAGATATAAATATAAAATACTGTTTAATTAAAAACAGAATATCTACTTAAATACGAGTATCGGTAAAAATAATGTTCAAAATAATTCATTACAAATTGTCGGTTGCTTATAACCAAGTTTCGTTAAAGTTCGTTAATTTCCATAACATGTATATATATATATATATATATATATATATATATATATATATATAGTATCCTCCTTTTCACATCCGCCAACATGACGAGCACCACCAATTTCGCAGCAGAAGCCGGAATCGACGGGCGTCAAAAGATAAGCAAATATACTCGCTCTTTCCTCTTTTAAATCCCATCTTTCTCAACGCGAGCCTCTCCACTTTAATACATACCCCAACTAACCCTAATCCCATCTTTCTCAACCCGAGACTCTCCACACCCCAACTAACCCTAATCTCATTCCATGACGATGCTTCCATTACTCAGATGAGTGGTCACTACAGGTTTATCGGAAAAAATGGCCTTTTCCACCCCATCTCTTTGTCCGGCCCTTGACCGCCGGCCATAGCCTCGTTTTGGCCTCGTCCCTTCCCCTTGTCCAATCTATAGTCTCGTCGAGAGATTAACTGTTTTGCCGACTGAAGCGCTGGAATTTGCGTCCAAACTGCGCATTCCAATATTGAGATGCGGGCATGCGCGTCAACATTGCTAGTTATGAGCATGCGTAGAAAAGAGAACCCAGTAATACGGACAATCGAACATGTGTACAAAAGCCCCCGCAGAATTATGAAAACACTTCGACGCATTTATGAGTATTGTGCGTCTATATATGTATATAAATATATCATCCTCTGCGCAATCACACACACACACACACACATGCACACACACACTGGTGATACGAAAGGAGTTAAATGTAAACTTCTTTTCCTTCTATGTGCCATGTCCCTTCAGGGCGAAGGCGATCATGGCCTTCACGTCTTCCTATACGCTTTCTCCTATTACCCGCCCAAATCCCGCTCTGTCATTTACCTGTTTAGGCCCTTAGAGTATGTTATCCACCGCTTTTTCTTGTCTCTCTTTCTCTCTATCTGACCTGTGAGTATCAGATTCTTCAAGTCTTTCTTCCTCATCACATGTCTCAGGAACTTCAGCTGTCTTTTCCAGATGCTCAGTATTTTTCCATCCGTTCTAAAACCTCATCATTGTTCACATGCTTAATCCATGATTTCCACCATATATTTCTGTTGAACCACATTTCAGTTGCTTTATGTTTTTCCTTCATCTTTAATAATATTGTCTATCTTCATCTTCATCCTATCATGATGATATTGTCCAGCATTCACGACCATATTGAAGAACAGACATCATATAGCAATCCAATACTCTCTTCTTTATTTCTAGCGAGATTTTCCTGTCTTTTAATACTCTGCTCAGCCTCTGGAATGCGTCCTTGGCTATTCCAATTCTATTCGGGTCTCGGTGTTGCATCTCCCATCTTCATTTAAAACACTTCCCAAGTAATTAAATTTTTGTAATTGCTTGATTTTAGTATTCCCAACCTGTAATTGTCATTTTGGGCTCCTCTGTTTGCTGATGAGCATACATTCAGTTTTCTTGTAGTTTATTTGAAGTCCCTACTTTCGATTTTCTTCATCTACCTTTTTAGAAGGTCTTGTAGTTTTCTTTCCGTATTGGCTATCAGCACTGTATCATCTGCGTATCTTATGTTGTTCAGATTGTGACCGCCAATTTACAAAATCTGGCATAACTTCTAGGGTCCTCAGAATAGTCTCGCTGTACAAATTCAATAAATCCGGTGAAACGACACATCCTTGTCTTACGCTCCTTTCTATCTTTGTATATCTGCTGAATTTTTTTTTCTTTTCTAACCCTTGACAAATATGTCGAGGTTGCTGATCATTTCTTTCAGTTCTTTGTGGCGTACTTTGTCGAACGCCTTGGCATAGTCTATAAAACACAGGTAAACGTCCTTTTTCATTTGTATCACCTTTTATTGATAGCATTCTAAGCATGAATATCGCATTTCTTGTCTGAGTGTCTTTGACGGAAACTCACTGTTCTTGTTTTATTTCCGGTTTGATTCTTTTTCGCGCTCTATTCATCAAGTCATTCATTATGTCACTCATTAAACTGATTGTTCTGTGGCGTTCGCATTCGATCGGGCTTGGCTTCTAAGCCAGTGCGATGAAAATTGACTTGCCGAGGTCATCTGGTATTACATCTCTGTTGTAGATTTCATTTATCATTTACGTAATTTTCTCTATGCCAAAATCTTCTAAGGCTGTCAGTATCTCTATTACAATGCCGTCTGGTCCAGCTGCTTTGTTCCTATTCAGTTTGGCCATTGAAGCTTTCACTTCGGATTTTAGTATTTCGAATCCGTCAGCATCTTTGTTTACTATCGGTTGCTCTCTCTTGTCGTGGAAGAGATGTTTTCATATATTTTTCATATCGCTGAAGTATTTCCTCTTTCTCTAATATGATTGTTTCATCCTTGGATTTTATACATCTTGCTGAGGAGCATGATCTTTGTCCTGTCAGTTGCCTTATTTATTTATACATTTCTTCTTTATTAGTGTTGCTCAGTCTCTCTACTTTAGCCCATTTCTTGTTGATCCTTTCCTCTTTAGCCCCTCTGCACTTGATCCTTATTTCTTTTTGTAGATTTTTTTGTCTACAGTTTTATGTTGTATATTTCATTTATCATTTACGTAATTTTCTCTATGCCAAAATCTTCTAAGGCTGTCAGTATCTCTATTACAATGCCGTCTGCTCCAGCTGCTTTGTTCCTATTCAGTTTGGCCATTGAAGATTTCACTTCGGATTTTAGTATTTCCGGTCCGTCAGCATCTTTGTTTACTATCGGTTGCTCTCTCTTGTAGTGGAAGATATCTTTTATATATTTTCCCAATCGCTAGATTATTTCCCCTGTCTCCAATATGATCGTTTCATCTTTGAATTTTATGCATGCCGTTGAGGAGCATGATCTTTGTCCTGTCAATTCCCTATATAAAAGTGTTCTAATATCAGTTGATACCCCTTCGAACTAATGCATTTGGAAAAGTTACGATGGAATTTTTATGTAAATTCAATTTCATAACTAGACTTTATCTAGACACAAGTTCTCATCACTTGTATGCCACAATACTGAATAAAAGCGATTGGGAGGAGCATTAACACATTATCTTACTTCACTAGTGATTCTTGACAGGACCAAAACATACACACACCTATATATAATAAGATACGCAAGAAAAAGGAAACGTTTATAAATTTAATGTGTTCACGTTAATTTAAACTTCATAAGTTGAAACGTTATATATATATATATATATATATATATATATATATATATATATATAGTAAGATAAGAAACTGTTATAAATTTAACATGTTTCGCTTTAATTTAAGCTTCATCATCAGATGACATATATGTATTTATATATAACACACACACACGCACACACACACACACACACACACACACACACACACACACACACACACACATATATATATATATATATATATATATATATATATATATATATTAAAAAAGGATTAATTCAAAGATGTTGAATGGCCATTTCGATATGAAGATCCCCACGGGGGATAGCACATGTGTTATCCCCCGTGGGGATCTTCATATCGAAATGGCCATTCAACATCTTTGAATTAATCCTTTTTTAATATATATTTGCTCTGTAATATTTTATTACATGGAGCTCTCTTCCTGTATCATTTTTTAATATTAAAATAAAATTTTTAATATTAATTAGGATCGGGTTTTTGGAATTTACCTTCCTGCTTTTTTCCCTTGGATTGAAGTATCTGAATTAAAATATATATATATATATATATATATATATATATATATATGAATGAATTCTCGCTGCCGACATTTGAGTTTGAACACCAATCACCAGAGAACAAATATTGTCGATCTCGTTTTGATGTAATTAGAGCAATTGTGTTACTGGAATCTAGAGACGTTCTATTGTTGTATTAGTACATAATAAGCATTCGAGGGAGAAAAAGAAAAATGTATGAGAACCACGACTGGGCAAAATTAGACTGATATTTTTGGATGGGCTATATGGCCCGGAGAGCTCACATTAAAAAGGCCTTGTGTCACATTTCGTCCTAGTGGGAGAGTAGATAAATACCGACTACCGCGTTTTCTCGCGCTAATTCCTTTGACACTATCAGCTCTCTGCCTCCGGGAGGAGAGTATTAACCCAGTCATGGCTCCGCCGAAGGGTAGAGTCCCGACTGGGCAAAAATAGATAGATATTTTTGGCTGGGAGAACCCGCGTTAAAGAGGCCTTGTGCCACATTTTTCCCTAGTGTGAGGGTAAATAAATACAGAATACCGTGTTTACAGAGATAGATAGATAGATAGAGAGAGAGAGAGAGAGAGAGAGAGATTAACAGTCAGTTCATAATAGCTCTGTGCTCCACATTTGCAAGTGAATAATTGTAAATGAAAATAGAATGGCTCTTTTGTTAATACTACACAATAACATGTGCATCAAATGAATTTATAAATGTCTGATAATTAACTATATTGAAGTTCCACCAATGAACGAATTAAGAACATTTAGGGTGATTCGGACGAGTTCATCTTTTCTTCCTTGGTTTGTAAAATCTTGCAAAATAATAATAACAAAAGAACCATTCTATTTTCATTTAGAATTATCCACTTAAAATCGTATGAAATACATCATTTCTTTAAAAAAAACTGGAGTGGCCTGTAGTATATATATATATATATATATATATATATATATATATATATATATATGTTGAGAGCAAATCTTCCTTAACGCAAATATTATTAAAACGGGACTGATTCACAATTTTATTCACAGCTCCAGCACGGATAACATCATATCAAGCTAGAAATAAAATAAAAAGAGAAATAGAACGTCTATTTAAAATACGATGTTTCCACTATAATTACGTTTGAAGGGATACAAAAATGTCAGGGTAATAGAAAATCCATTAATTCTTTAGAAATGATTTGTTTTACGTTTCCGTCACGAAATTAATCAGATATGAGCTTTCGAAAAAAAATAATCTAAGTGAAATGGATATGGTTTCCTTGAGAAGTGAATATACGGCCTTGCTTAACTGTGACGTCCTGCATGGCTGAGCAGTAAAACATTCAAAAATGGATTAAAAATAAATTCATCAATTCATCATATATATATATATATCCTTGAATTAATCCTATTTAATTTATATATAAACTTGTCTATATTATTCAATGAAACCTGCATTAATGAAAAAATGCTGCCAAAATACACACAATTTAAATTACATGATCCAGCAGCCCAACACACCATCACCACCTTGAAATATAAATGGAGCCTTGTGAAAAGGCAAATTACGGTATGAACGGATCCTACACAAAATTAATAGACAAAACTTGTCTATATTATTCAATGAAACCTGCATTAATGAAAAAATGCTGCCAAAATACACACAATATATATATATATATATATATATATATATATATATATATTATTTCGAGGATGCATTTATATATAAAAATAATAATAATAATGTCTAAAAATTTCTAGTAAGGGACTCTATTGAGTCCTACTTGTTATTACAAATAATTTTAATTCATGAAGTAGTTGTTAAATAGAGAAATTAGAAATAGAACATTTTAGAAGAGTGTAGGAAATTCCAGTAGATTCGAGAGAATTCGAAAGGTTCTAGAAATATGCAAATTAGGTGTTAGCCCCTATAAAAATAGGTTTTGGACAGTGAGTAGTTAGTTGTTGTTAGAGTTGCTGAGACTCTTCAACTATAACACTGTCAGCTCTCTGCCTTCGGGTAGAGGGCGCTCTCTGCTTCCAAGCAGAGAGCAATAACCCAGTCGTGGTTCCGCCGAAGGGTAGAAGCACGACTGGGCAAAAATAGACAGACATTTTTTGGCCGGGCTATATAGCCCGGAAATCCCAGTCAAAACTGACCATGTGTCACATGTTGCCCTTACTGGGAGGGACAACTAAATATAGTTGTTAAAATGATTTGCTGACATTATCAACTCTGGCTTTGATTCAAGGATTTATACCCAGCCAAAAGAATCTCTAAGAACGTTGCCGACCAACTAAAACTTGAAAGAGAACCTCATGGAACTATATGGGTAAATACATATTTATGACTCTTTCATTGACCAAGCTAATAATTATTCTTTATATACTCATTTGAAGAGTTCCAAAATGTATAGCACTTAACTTCTACGCCGACTTAACTGGGTAAAAATACTTGACACCTTACTTGCCCTTTCTCTCCTCGTAGCACTCGCCAGTAATAAACTCTATGTTTCTTGTTTTGAATGCAACAACATTTGTATATTTGTAAATATTTTATTTTGGTGTGTTTTGCAAATTAAATATTTATCTGTGATTTATCTCTGAGTTTTGGTCAATCATTTTTTCTTTTTGTTACACTTAGCTCGTTACAATATATATATATATATATATATATATATATATATATATATATATATATATATATTAAAACTAGAAATAAAGATTGTTCCAACGGGATAAATTATTATAGAAGAAAAGATTGCGAAAAGAAGTAAACGTTTTGTTTAAAATGTAGATTTATTATTATTATTATTATTGTGGTTGTTGTTAATATTACTTGCATATATGTACAATATATTAAGTGTCCATAATGGTATTTGTGTCGCTATACGTGTTTCGAGTCCAAAGTTGACTCTCTTCAGGCGAATAAATTTGTGACTTTACATATTGAGATCTGTTTTTTCTTTCTGACAGCGTAAAATACCGTGTATATATAAGTGTTTGGTGAGCTGGTCTGAACATTCGTATGCGTGTTTGATTGTTTTTTTTTTTTCACACTCGCCTGTTAAATCTCTTCCATTTTGGGAATCATTCTCTTTTCGTTGAACAGAATTTTTTATGACTTTAAATTTGTGACTTTACATATTGAGATCTGTTTTTTCTTTCTGACAGCGTAAAATACCGTGTATATATAAGTGTTTGGTGAGCTGGTCTGAACATTCGTATGCGTGTTTGATTGTTTTTTTTTTTCACAATCGCCTGTTAAATCTCTTCCATTTTGGGAATCATTCTCTTTTCGTTGAACAGAATTTTTTTTTTAACTCTGACTTGTGAAAGTTGATTTCGTCGTTATACTTCAAAATTGTTTTCAGCGATTTTGATTCAGTTCTACGGATCATCTAGTTCTTTTCTTGTTTTTGGAAAACTATTTTTATGTAACGGTTCGCGAGTATTTTTTTTTTTTTTAGCGCGTTTGAATTTTGTCTGTCTGTGTGAGTTTCAGGTTTTTCATGTTGATTTGTTGTGGGAAAGCTTTTATTTATTTATAAATATTGAAAATTAAGTTCACACCAGAATGTCGCTATAATGAATTGCCATTCCTAGACATGCTTATAAAAAACCCCAAAAACAATGAAATCAACACAGACATTTACCATAAATCTACAGACACACAACAATACCTCCATTTCAAGAGTTACCACTCAAAAAGTTGTCTAAAATCCATCCCCTACTCTCTTGCCCGACGAATTTGCGCAATAGTCACTGATGAAACCCTTCGTAAAATGCACTTAGATAAAATACGAAAAACACTACAAATAATAAACAATGATTTCCAACTGGCAGAAGAGATACATTAGAATCTCTCTTGAAAAAAAAATGAAAAAGAAGAAAACATTCTCTCATACATGTCCACACACAATAAAAGCAACCCGGAATTATTTACAAAAATAAAAAGACGCACAGAATTACTCAACAAAAATGATAAAATAAAATAAAATAAATCTTAACGACAACTAAAATAATTAAAAGCAAGCGCCAACCTCAAAATTTTAAAAACATACTAACCTCATCAAAATTCGAGTAAACACACCACAGGGGATCACAAAATGCAAAAAACAAAAAAAAAAACAAACCAAAAACAAAAAAACAGATGTGTTGTATGCAACATAATAATAAAAGGAAACCACTTCAAGTTCGAAAACACATTTACATTCGAAATAAAAACAAATCTGAGCTGCAACTCTAAAAACGTAATTTATGTTCTAAAATGCGATGAATGCGCAAAATTATAGGTGGAGATGACACAAGGCCTGAATAAAAATAAAAGAGTAGCTAATTGCAGAATTAACATTAAACAAGCCAATAACAGAAAATTGTACGTTTTCCAACACTTACAGGAATGCAGTAGAGGTAAATTTAGTGTGATGCCTATCTACCAAAATGCAGATTATGATACACTCATAATGCATGAAGAAAAATTTATAAAAAATACAAGCCTTTCCTCAACAAAACACACACGAAAAACCTAACACACACATTGACACACTAATTTCAAACAAGATAAAAAATAATCACGAACTGCTGCAAAAAATATTATTTCAAAAACAACAAAACAAATAAATAACCGGCAGAATTGAATCAAAATCGCTGAAAACAAATTTTGAAGTATAAAGGCGGAATCAAATATCACAAGGCAGCGTAAAAAAAAATTCAGGTTAACGAAAAGTGAATAATTCCCAGAACGGAAGTCATTTAACGAGCAAATGTGAAAAAGGAAAAAGCAACAAACACGCACGCATATGAACGTTCTGACATTTTATTTTAGGCTGTCAGAAAGACAAACAGATCTCGATATGTAAAGTCACAAATTTATTCGCCTGAAGAGAGACAACTTTTGAACTCGAAACACGTGTAGCGACACAAATACCATAATGAACATTTAAAATATTATACAAAAAAGCAATACAATGTTAATAAGAATAATAACATTAAATCTACACTTTAAACAAAACGTTCATAACTTTTCGCACTTTTTCTTATATATATATATATATATATATATATATATATATATATATATATATATTTTAAATAACTTAAATCTAAACGGAAAAGTAGGAAGGTAAATCTCCAAAACCTGATCCTAATTTATATTAAAATTTTAATATTAAAAAATGATACAGGTGGAGAGCTCAACGTAATTAAAATTACAAAGCTATTATAATTTTAACCCCTTCCCCTTGTAAAGCTAGACGAAGCGAAATTGTCCACTTACATCTCTATCTAAAGGTAAAATCTTAAAAATAGACGTAAATTGCAAATCAAAATTTTTTGTGACGTAATTTTCTTAATTCTTAACCGTCTCTTTTTTTTATTTTTTTCATTTTGAAAAAGTGTTAGTTGCTAACGATATGTGAAATCTCTCTTAGGGATTTCATGTTGAAATGATCATACAACAACAGTTTTGAAGATATATGTATATAACATAGTGATGATCCACGTATGCTTTCTTAATATGTATAGGAAACTGCTAAAAAGTTGTAAGTTTAAAATGTATTTTTTTGACAGTATTTGTTTATTTCTATTATTATATTTTATATTTCAGACCGTCCTCGGTCCTTTATCAGAAACAAATGATTTTAAAATTTAAATTAGAAACTTATTTCGCAAGAGTGTTCGTAGAGAGAGATTGTTTAAATCACGTGACGCAGAAAGCGACAGATTTTTAAAAAAAATATTTGTAAACGTAAACCTATCTTTAATAATACTTATAAATTTTGTTTTAGAGAAAATTTTTTAATTGTATCTAAAAAATGTTTAGCTATTGAAATATTTATACAGATTCAAACACCTAAGTCCCTATTTAACCCTAACCTGTGTGTATTTAATTTTAAAATCCAGTATTTTTCTTTCTTTCTACGTGAGTGTGTAGAACTAAAATCGGAGTCTATTAGTAAACATTTGCAGTTTTCTAAAGTGTGACCCGGTTTATTGAAGTGAACTGCTATGGGGGAATATTGGTTGTTCTGGCGTATGCTAAGCTTGTGATTATTGAAACGAAATCAAAAGCTATTACCAAATTCACCAATGTATTCACTATTTTCTTATATATATATATATATATATATATATATATATATATATATATACGTGTGTGTGTGCAAAATTTAGAAGTCATAGATGTAATACACATAAAAAAACAAGTTTTTTATATACACGCTGCCTCTAACCACCCAACCAGCATAGACAAAGCGTTTATATGCCATAAATGGTACTCAGTATTAACCTTAATAAGTGAAACTAGTTAAGGCCTGTTTCTTATTCCACAACTTCATTTAATCTTCGAGATAATGTTATGTATACAGCCCGCTAATGGAATAGTAGCACTTTGTCTGAAGATCACCATTAAGGGAAAGGCAAAGAACCAACCGGTCTTCCTTATTCCGATGTCCATCATCTATCTATCTATCTATCTATCTATCTATCTATCTATCTATCTATCTATCTATCTATCTATCTCAATTTGTTCCTTATCTATCTATCTATCTATCTATCTATCTATCTATCTATCTATCTATCTCAACCTGTTCCTTATCTATCTATCTATCTATCTATCTATCTATCTATCTATCTATCTATCTATCTATCTATCTCAATCTGTTTCTTATCTATCTATCTATCTATCTATCTATCTATCTATCTATCTATCTATCTATGTAGTGATGTTAGAAATTCGCAGAAATCAAATATGTGCTCGTGTAAATAGAAGAGATATAGCGACTCATGGATAAAATAGAAAAAAATCGCTAAGAACCTTTATTCCAGTATATTCTGAAACCTGTTCGATTTTATGATTTATTATTCTTTCTAACTGGTTCTGTGAATTTAGCATAGAAGATAAGTAAATTAAATATAGACACATTTGACGACACATTGTCCCATGGATATAGACGTTGAGAGTTTTAGTGGAAATAGTTGTTGTTTAGTTCCAGGGTCTTAACCCAAAGAGTTATGAGTTCAATATCAGTCTACAGCAGTGGGAACAAATAACTTATAGATTTAAGTTAAAGGGAGATAACTCATGACTACCAGAAGTGGCTTCGCACAAGGAATGAAAATGATATACTCCAGTGATCGTAATAAAGGTTTCCGTTCGAAATTCCTAGCACCTGAAGAAGGCCGGAGCGTATAACGACCGAAACGTCGTACACATGGCAACAAAAATGGGGACAATAGTCCGAATAATGGAAACAGTATATTATCATTAACATTACTATATATTGTGCCTAATTTTTAAATAAGACGTTATTGTGGTGATCGCATTTTGCTTAATTGAATCTGCATTTCATCGAATTTGCGGCAGTAAGCTTAATCTTTAATACTTTGGTTAGATTCCTGAATGCTGTAATGGATAACGCCAATGATGAACCAACAGGAAGTCACCATAATCTTCTGTTGTGGAGTTTCGGTTGTGGAAAGTGATTGTGTTCTTCGTCATGATCAAGCCACTGAGTCGATTGTTTGCAATTGTCATAACGGAAACATTTGTCACCGAAGTTACTGTCCGATCAAGAAATGAATCATTTGAATTTCGATGATGCCGTATCGAGCACACTTCCAAACGTTGAACGATTTGACTTTCATGTCGAACCCATTTGTCTAGTTTATTCCCCCTTGCCAGTATGATATTCTTGAAATGCTTCTGTCCTTTTTCTGAGACGTTTTCTTGACAGATTTGACGTGGGTTTTTGCTAGACGTGTTTGCTGATGTTGTTTGTCAATTGCAAAACTACGTGCTCTGCCACCTTGAGCCTCATGAAAGGTATCCCCACGGTGTCATACTAGAAACCTCCTTTGCCTTCCTTTATTATACTAAACGCATTGTGATAGCCTTCAAAGACCTACCCATACATCTATCTATCTATCTATCTATCTATCTATCTATCTATCTCAGTCTTTTCATATCTATCTATCTATCTATCTATCTATCTATCTATCTATCTATCTATCTATCTCAGTCTTTTCGTATCTATCTATCTATCTATCTATCTATCTATCTATCTATCTATCTCAGTCTTTTCGTATCTATCTATCTATCTATCTATCTATCTATCTATCTATCTATCTATCTCAGTTTTCTCTTTTCTATCTATCTATCTATCTATCTATCTATCTATCTATCTATCTATCTATCTATCTATCTATCTATCTCAGTCCTTTCGTATCTATCTATCTATCTATCTATCTATCTATCTATCTATCTATCTATCTATCTATCTCAGTCTTTTCGTATCTATCTATCTATCTATCTATCTATCTATCTATCTATCTATCTATCATCTATCTCAGTCTTTTCGTATCTATCTATCTATCTATCTATCTATCTATCTATCTATCTATCTATCTATCTCAGTCCTTTCGTATCTATCTATCTATCTATCTATCTATCTATCTATCTATCTATCTATCTCAGTCCTTTCGTATCTATCTATCTATCTATCTATCTATCTATCTATCTCAGTCTTTTCGTATCTATCTATCTATCTATCTATCTATCTATCTATCTATCTATCTATCTATCTCAATCTTTTCGTATCTATCTATCTATCTATTTATCTATCTATCTATTTATCTCAGTCCTTTCCTTTCGTATCTATCTATCTATCTATCTATCTATCTATCTATCTATCTACTACTTTCGTATTTCTATCTATCTATCTATCTATCTATCTATCTATCTATCTATCTATCTATCTATCTCAGTCCTTTCGTATCTATCTATCTATCTATCTATCTATCTATCTATCTATCTATCTATCTATCTATCTATCTATCTATCTATCTTTATTACAAGTTATAGTTTAGAACATGTACAAATTATAAACTATAACTATAACTATCTACTAAACTATAACTTACAATAAATATTTATTGCTCTATTTCTATATTGAGCACTGTTTTGAATTAATGTTTTGAATGTTG
The DNA here is from genome assembly GCA_037127315.1 of Ascarosepion bandense. Classification (NCBI taxonomy): domain Eukaryota; kingdom Metazoa; phylum Mollusca; class Cephalopoda; order Sepiida; family Sepiidae; genus Ascarosepion; species Ascarosepion bandense. The sequence continues at coordinate 123,286 of JBBBDQ010028570.1, forward strand.
TTAATACTTTCTTCGTTCTTTATTCCCTTGGATATCACAAATGAATTCTTCATCCCATCCTGTCATAAGGGTTGCAACAGTTTGAGAAGCATTATGACCAAGGTTGAGCTCATCCAAAAAAGTAAATGCAGTTCTTTCTTTCCTTGTTCATGATGAATGGGATATAATGTTATAAGTTTAATAAAGTTTGATACAAAATTATCAAAGCAGAGAGCTTTAATTATTAAGAATGAGTAATATATTTTTGCAGCCATTATAATAACCTATTTGAAGTCGTACATTATTTTCTGAACTACCTAAGATATTGAACAACACTAGTATTATTTGTGAGGCGTTGAAGTTACTTAGCAGCAAATTGGAGCAGACCTCCGCATTGTTATACATCGGGAACCAATAGTTATTTTCATGTTAATGTTTTGAGCAGACAAGCACTGAGTCAGTTTAAGGCATGTTATAGGAGAGGGATTGAACATTTTCCAGCAGACAGTTAAGTGGCATAAGTGATACACGCTTGGTCGGTCATGTCTCGAAAAAGACATGACTGACTGGGCAGAAGATTATCTCACAGTAGGTTGACATTATTTTCTTCGGTAGAATCGTTACCAACCAAGGCTATAGAACCCATTCTGTTCGACTATTTAACCCATAGTTGGAGGATAGCTAATTTTTGGAGTCCACCCAAAAAGCACTAAACCAGCTTATGGAATGTTGGCAGATAGCGCTTAAAAATTTATTGCAGGCAGTTAGGTCCCATGCTTTATACATGTCATGTCTCGAAATTCTTTCTGCGTTAGTCTGGTTGCCATCCAAATATACCAAGGCTTTCACTACTTACCCGAATGAAATTGCAACGCTACTACCTAAATCTAAACTTATTTATAAATGGAACTTTGTTTGCGTGTGTGTCCGTTACCTATAGACTCCGAAAAGGCTGAACCGATTTTCTTGAATATTTACACAGTTGTACTATAAGCGTCTGCGAGTGTTCTTAGCTAGGTTTTGTGTCGAGGTACCCCCGATAAATATCGAAAATCGATAATAAAAAAAATCAGGTTATAGAAGGAGTGGTCCGATTTTAATCAAATTCGATACACTCATAGACAAAGACATAAGAAACGATATTCGGAAGTTTCAAGGTTGCAGTTCTATCCTTGGATGATTTATTTGACTTCGATGTTGGAAATCGATACCCCGATATCCTACTGGGTCTGATCAAAATCAATTTTTCACCCTTTTTATTTTAGTTTTTGCTTCGGGTTTGGCTCTAAGTAGGTATAATTGTAGTTCTTAGTCTCAACCATGATACCATTTACTCAGAGAACTTATTTAGCCTTCAAAATTCAGTTTACGACGAAAAAAACTTATTTGATATCGATACCAGGAAATCAAAATTTGACTTACATCCATTCATTTTTCTTTCAGTCTACGGTTTCGCTTTAACTGGAAACAACTATTGCTTTTTAGTCTTTTGTGCCAACGTCCAAAGAGTCTGAGCTCCAGGACCATGGATTAGTTTTAAAGCTTTCATTACACCATTAGCAACGCCGGGCTATACTGCTAGTTTGAACATAAACTTAATATTTAATTTTTTGTTTTTTTTAATCATCTCACCCCAAGCAAGGCATTCCACTGCCACTATTGCGCATGGGGCTACATAGGGGAAGGTAAAGAGAAGGAGTGGTTAGACATAGGGAATGTCAGGAGGAAGGTGACAGATGAGTAAGGATACCGAGGATGAGGGTTGGGCAGATGGGAACAGTGTTTGATAGAATGGGAGCAGGTTAGTGTGTTAGGAGGTGTCTATTGACCTTACATTTAAACTCCTGGAGATTGTAGCCGTCGGGGAAGCAATCGTGTGGAAGGGAATTCCACAGTCGGGAAGTGCGAGGAAAGAAACTGTTGGAGTAGAAGTTGCGGTTGCATTTTATCGGTAAATTTGTTTCCTCAAAAAAACAATAACGTTTTGAAAAAAAAATTGTGTATTTATCTATCATATCTAAACCCAAATTTAAAGTTAATTTCTAAAATCTGCTTGTCTTAATTGACTATACACTAATCGCGGTGGGGAGTTGGATAATTGGGGAGTTGTTTTTGTTTTATTTTAGTATAGTTGTTTGAGAATAAGGAATGTCTAAGTGATTCACGACTTATTCTTAACATTTGTGCTTGTGTATGCGCAAATCATGGAAGAGATTAAACAGAATGAAATCACACTTTTTTTGCTGTATTCCTGTAAAACTATTCTGGTTTGGAGTTTTTTTGCATTGTTAATCACACGGAAAACTTAATCAAAATATGTATTTTTTCTCATGAATACATGAATATTACTATACAGAGGACGCTAAATAATTGAGAACAATTTATAATACAAATAAATACGAGGTTTGATAACAAAAAATATCGGGACTGGTGCTATAAAAAGAAAACTACAACACATATCAATTCGTCATTTAATCACCTTCGAAGCAGTCCCACTTCTGAAGACACACATTTTATTCCATGTCGTTTTTATTGGCAGAAGCATTCATGGAACTCCTTTTTGGGGCTAGCGAGAAGCTGTCTCGTCACATTCTCTTGGATGTCTTAAAAGCTCAGTCCTTTCAAGTGGGATTTAATGTTTGAAGAGTTAAAAGTCGCAAGAGTCGAGACCCTGAGAATATGATAGTTGTCGGACCTGGGAAATATCCTTGAACAAAAACTGCTTCACAAACCATGGTCACTCATGGAACCTCTGTGGTGTGGCGAGACGACCACACTCTACACAATTTCATTCCAAGCACTGCTATAATCAACAGAAATGAGCAATAACGTTATAACTTAGTGCGCATTCCCGTTAGAGTTTATTATCCCAGCAACAGTCTCGATAACTTTCGAACGATCTCGTATACTGAACAGAAAAAGTCAGAATATATTCAAAGAAACTAGTACACGTATCCAAGCTGAGAAAAAACAAGAAATACTTTATTGAATAACGCAGCCCCCAATCACTAGAATAGCCTCTATGCATCTTCAGAAGCAATTGCATGAATGAATCAAGTAGTTCTTATTCCCGTTAATCATTACGTAAAATTGTGCGTGTGGTGGGATAGACAAAGATTTTGAATTAGAACTCGGAGATTCGATTTCGAATTTTAGTAGAGTTCATTATATTCACTAACACGCAAATACCCTTGAAAAAATGTAAATACATTTTTCTCCCCGCTCTCAGCTACTGGTTAAATCGTATGACTTGAATCCAGATAAATTATTGTTAATGCATAAAAAATTGTTAATATATCATACACTCGCAAAATATATGCTTACAATTAAAAATAAAATACATCTAGTCTTTAAATAAAGCGCAATGGACTTGCTTTAAATAAAGGGCAATGCCTTAAAAAAACAACCAATTAATAGACATTACATGCAAGATAGCAGTCTTCAACCAAATTCCTGGTCTTGTGGGATCACTGTTTAGTAATATTTAAAGAACACTCAATCCAGTCAGAGGTGGTAGGAGGCCGCATGTCTGTGTTGCTCTGATTGCAAAAATTATAGGTCCACTAAGCTTGGATTGCTATGTGATGTCAGTTATTGAATATGGCAGTGTATGCTGAAAAATATCATCAAAGATGAAGGAAAAACTTGAAGCAACTGAAATGTGGTTCTACAGAAGGATGCTGCGGATATCGTGGACCGAGCATGTGAGCAACGATGAAGTTTTGAAAAGGATAGAAACAAAAAGGAAATTAATGTTGAGCATCAGGAAGAGACCACTAAAGTTCTGGGGACCTGCAATGAGGAAGGAGGGCTTGGAGAACCTGATACTAACAGGCCAGATTGAGGGAAAAAGAGACAGAGGAAAACAGCGGATAACATATTTGAAAGACCTGAGCAGGAAGATGACAGAACGGGGTTGCGTGGAGAAAGCGTGCTAAAAGTAACCAGGGATAGGGAGACGTGGAAAACCATGACCGCCTACGTTCTGAAAGAACAAGACACAAAGAAGAAGAAGAAGAAGAAGAAGAAGAAGAAGCTTGAATAATGTGGACTATAGAGAATGGTACATGTTATTGTAGGAAAATGTCTGGTCACCGACTCGTTCTTGGGTTTGACGTAATCAGTACTATTGACCCCGAGAATCATGTAGGCACTCAACTAGTATAAAAGAAACCGTGAATTTCGAGTGCACCTTCGTAGACCCTACACTTCACCTGGTCACCTTTGAGATGTACTGAGGTTTGAGCCTACTGCCACAAAAAAAAAAAAAATAGTTGCTCAATTTATAATATACAAATGAGATTTTTAAAATTATACTTTAAAGGAGTAGAAGGTAAGTGGATGCAAGGAAATCAATTTGAATTCTTTGCATTCACGTACGCACAAATACCCTTGGGAAAGGTATTAATCCGTCTCTTCCCTCCAGTTATGGGTTAAATAATAGGACAGATTGGGTTCTACAGCTATGACTGACAAGCAGTCTACCGCAGAAAGCAATGGCAACCTACTGCGGGATAATCTTCTGCCTAGTCACTCATGTCTCTTTCCAGGCATGATCGCCCAAAGCGTGTATCACGTATGGTGCTTTACTGACTAATACTATTATGAAATAGATACACAACTAAATGATTCGAATAAGAACCCACAAAAGCATATTGTTATAGATAGATAGATAGATAGATAGATAGATAGATAGATAGATAGATAGATAAACAGGCTAAGATAGATAGATAAAAAGAAACAATAGATATGAATAGACTGAGATAGACAGAGATAGATAATGAACAGACTAAGATAGATAGATAGATAGATAGATATCAACAGATTGTTAGATATGATGAGAGATAGATAGATAGATAGATAGATAGATAGATAGATAGATAGATAGAAGCAGACTGAGATAGATAGATAGATAGATAGATAGATAGATAGATAGATAGATAGATAGATAGATCGATCGATCGATCATCTATACCCTCAAATTCGAGACGGAAGAACTTCTAATTGAATGATTCATATTATATTCACCCGCTTGGATAAGCAGCTGACTTTCCGGCCTTCATCAGATTCAATAATGGACTCATGAGCTTTTCACAGGGACCGGCGCATTTTGTGACGGGTGTTGGGAATACGTTAAAGGAAAGGTCGAGTAGGCTATGAAGAGTCAGATAGAAGGAGAAACGACACTTTTGCCCTCAATTTACTCTCCTGATCTCAAGTCAGCTAGCCAAACCCAACCACACACAACTGCACACGCACACACGGACGCACTTCCCGGACAACAATTATTATTTTCCCTAATAATAAAGAAACCCACCAACACCATGAACACCTCTCTGTAACCCATTCATAATCACCTGCTGCGTCAACAAAACCACCGCTTAAATAATTTCATCACCGTCGTCAGTAGCATCGGAGATATGAAGATTTCGGCAAATACCATGATGATACAAATATAATACCTTTACTGGTACTTAATATTTGTCACATTTATTAATATTTAATTCGTTAGTAAATCTGTCGTGTACTAAATCTTTTATATATAATTAAACAGTTATTGGTCAGAATCAAATTAGACCAGTAAATAGTTCTATCAAAATGTGCTTAATACGTATTTAAAAAAAAAAGTTAACCTGCAAAGCTTTTAAATATTAAAATTAGCAAGATGAGCCGATTACGCTACCATGGCAGTTTAAAAAATTAAATATGTTTTTAAAACTTTTTTGAAACAAAGCGTTTAGAAATCAATTAATCTATAACGTCTAACTATATTGATTGTTTGACACCATAGGTTTTTTTTTTCAATTGGAGTAGATAGATCTATCTATCGCCCGGTTCACACTCCACCCATGTCTATTGAACAGGTTAAGAGGCTCATCCCTTGTTCCCTGTTTAGGATATGGTTTTCGGCTTTCTCTTTTCCGATCTTTTCACTATTACGTAGCCCCCTGCACATCAGTGGCGTTACCGCCTTGCTCGGGGTGATACGATTAAAAAAAAAATTGACGGATCTTTCTAATTTTCACATATATATATATATATATATATATATATATATATATATATTAAAAAAGGATTAATTCAAAGATGTTGAATGGCCATTTCGATATGAAGATCCCCACGGGGAACGACACATCACCTCAGCAACAGAAAAAAACCTTTCAGAAAAAAACCTTTCTTTTTTTTTCTGTTGCTGAGGTGATGTGTCGTTCCCCGTGGGGATCTTCATATCGAAATGGCCATTCAACATCTTTGAATTAATCCTTTTTTAATATATATTTGCTCTGTAATATTTTATTACATGGAGCTCTCTTCCTGTATCATTTTTTAATATTAAAATAAACTTTTAATATTAATTAGGATCGGGTTTTTTGGAATTTACCTTCCTGCTTTTTTCCCTTGGATTGAAGTATCTGAATTAAAATATATATATATATATATATATATATATATATATATATATATACTACCGGTCATAATTATTATGGATCCCCAGTTTAAAAAAAAAATGATGTATTTCATACTATGTTAAGTATTTATTGCCACATGGAGAATTCTAAATGAACATAGAACGTTTCTATTACTTATTACTTTGCACAATTACACAAGGCAGCCAGGATGCCTTTGCTTCGAACAGCCAATAATAAGAAGAGACTAGCATGGGGAAGAGAGCACAAAAACTAGACACCAGAACAGTTTATTTGATGCTCATGCTATTGTGCAGTATTAACAAAAGAACCATTCTATTTTCATTTAGAATTATCCGCTTAGCAATAAATACTAAAAAATAGTATGAAATACATCATTTATTTTAAAAACTGGGATTCCCTAATAATTATGGCCGGTAGTATATATATATATATATATATATATATATATATATATATATATATAAACCATCTTCGCGTTTTGGAGGCTATTTGTCTAAAGATCCAGCAGCCGAGCCTGTGCCGGCAGAAAGAGCATTTCCTTCGCTCCTTGCAATTACTGGAGAGTTTGTGAGTGTAACATTTTTTCCTTTTTATTTAACTCTTGTGGAATTATATGTATACACCCCACTTACATTTTAATATATATATATATATTTGTTTGCAATAAAGTTTACTTTTAAACGAGTTCCACCTTCTCCCAGTATTGTGAGTAATTCTTTGGTTTTGTCCTTTTTTTTGACCCTTTATAATTAAGCCAACGAATCCATTTGGGATAATTATGACGTCTACTTTATTTAAAGCTAAAATAAAATAAATTTCGAAGTTCAAAATTGTTGTATGAATTTTGTACATATTAATTATGATCGGGTCTTTGGGATTTACCTTCTTGCTTTTTCTTTTGGATTAAAGTTTATATATATATATATATATATATATATTCTAAAATTAGAAGTTCATACTATGCACATCATGATTGCATACCGCATGAAACTCCGAGTCTTGCTATAAACGTATGATATTACGTATATTTATTAATATATGGCCAATAGCTGTTACATTTCATTGACCACTATTCTATTAACAACAACAAAAAAATAGTTATATGCTCGCTGCATAGACCGGCTTTACTCGGGCTTTTTAGTTGGTTATATCAAGTCTTTATTCAAAAAGCTTCAGTATGAAGTTGCCGTGACGCATAAGTTACAAAATGGGAAGTAAGTAATGGCTTTTGTTTTAGGAAAAGGGAAATCATGTTTGGTTAATTTTGCCAATAAACGGGAATGATGTACGTAGGGCGTTACAGGAGCCTGTAATGTCATGTGATGTCATTATGACGCAGAAGAAGTAGATGCATAGTCCCTGCCACTTCGGAGGGGTTGGAATCTTGTAGAAATCGTGAAATTGTTATGGCATATGATAAGGTAGAAGTTACAAAAAAAAAAAAACGATTTTTGTTAGAATACGACTAAGCGTTTCGGATAAATATATGATCGCGAAAAGCAACATTTTTCATTAATTTTTGACGCACCCTGTGTATCAATTATAATATTTGTTCCCGTATGAAGGCGTTATACCTTGATTTAATAGTGACTCAATTTTGGTCGCGAAAATTTTTGTGTAGTGATGCTATGAATTTATAAACCATTGTAACAACTATTACAATATAATGCTCTAAGTTTGTATCGAGCACTCTTTCTAAAAGTAAATGTTTGAACAGCAGGCTAAAAAACCTACAAGTTCCACAACTTTGTTACAATATATATATATATATATATATATATACGAACAAATGCACGACGTTTTTTATTATAACGGAGAGTATATTTATAGTCTTCACTACCCGACTACATAATTATTGCAAAAATAACCCACTGTTAAAGATCAAACACACGGTAAATGCTATCGTTTATGACGGCACGTTCCCACTCTTAATAATACCAATATTTATAATAATAATAATATTAAAGAATTTAAGGTTATTTTTAATATTATTAAAACTGAAATTCACTATTATTAGCTGTTATGCGAATCAGAATCGATATAACGTAGGAATCAAACGAGAAATGCATTCAGGACAAATGTTTTGTGACTTGCAATTTTTAGAAACACATGTCATGTTTAATGAAGTCACTGACATTCTTGTTAGAAAAATAACAGAAGATAAAAAATACGAGTCACTTGATAATATTGAGAGACAGATTTTGTGTCCGTCCACACTAGGGGAACACCTGTGTTATTAGAAAACAGCAGAGAGATCGTCTATTTTATGCCTATTTTTCTCACTTGACGTTGTGGACATTTTCTCTCCATGGTGCATGGTATTATTTCACTCCCATATTCTCGAGTTTTATGTTTGTTTTTTTTACTGAAAAAGTCCAAAACAATATTTCTTGAGTCAAATAAATCATAAATGGTTTTATTTCTTTTGATCCCCGAAATCTTTCATTGGGGAAAATGTTCTTTCAAATCTTTTTAATTTTTATGCATTTTTCGTTTGTTACTTTATCGAGGTTCTAAACATAAAATGAACTGTTGCTAATAAGGTTTTACATCTTGTCTCTATTTAATAATTTTTCTTTTTTTTCTTTCTTTAAACCCCCTGCCTCTCTCTCATTAGATATATTTTGTATTTTTAATTAGAGTCTACGATTAGATTAAAAAAAATAATAATTAAATTCAGCTGTTGTAAACATATGATATCAATGTTTCTAAGTTTGCGTTATTTGCGCATGCGTAGCTTGCTAATTACTCTCAAAAGAATTTGCTTGATTCTCGGTTTGTAAACAGTATTTGAGATCAGTTTGCAATCTTGTCGCATTTGATACTTCACCTACCATTTTATGCGTTCCATTTTTTTTCTCTGTTTCTCCGTCCATGTTGTTACTTCGTCTTGTCAGGCATGGGAGGGTGTTGAGTTCGGCACGTTTCAAATTTGATTGAAAGATAACTTGGCTTGAACAAGAACCAAAATTGGTAGCTAATTAATACGTGTCTAAGTGAACGGTGTCAGAACATGGATCAAACGAACAGCTAGCTGTGAAACCGATGTCATACACATTAACATTTGCACAAACATTCACTTTTCTGACGTGCGATGATTAACAAGGAATTGACGATAACTGACTTAGGAGCGCGGCAGTGGATGCTTAGTCCTTATGTAAATTATTGCAATTTTCTTTTCGAATATTGGCCAGTATATTTTGAATTATTTTCAACTTCCAACACCTGACCAGTTCTGCATTTCCAGTTACTGACATTTAAATGTTAAATTACAAAATATGGATGGAAACTGCATAACTGCACAAAAGTGGAACTTCAGTCTATCAGTTAATTGTCAAATATTATTCACGCTTGGGCGATCATGTCTCTTTCGAGATATGACTGACTAGGCAGAGGATTTTCCAGTAGTAGGCTGTCATTACTTTTTACGGTAGACCGGTTGCCAACCAAACCTGTAGAACCCAATCTGTCTAGCTATTTAACCCATAGCTGGGGCGATTAATACCTTTCCTAAGGGTATTTTAACGTAAGTGAATGAAAAGAAATCGACTAGAATTCGAACTCGGCTCTCCGATTTCTCATTACGAGCCGATATTTATAATTTTGGAACTGATATGTTTTTAAGCAACTTAACATTGCCTGCTGTCGACATATATATTCGATTTCAAGACACGATAAAATATCGGTTCCTACCGATGATATAAATTAAAGGTTCACAACCGGGGTGTGGCTGGCTCCTTAGGGGTTCATATAACATTATTGAGGTTTGCATTAAAGTTAGTTATTTTACTAGTCGACTTAAATATCCCATAGAATATAGCTGTTGAATAAAAGCTTATTTTCATCAAATTAGTTTTATCTAAACTTATTTATAAATGGAACTTTGTCTCTGTGTGTGTGTGTCTGTGAGTGTGTGTGTGATTTTCTTGAATATTTATACAGTTGTACTATAAGCGTCTGCAAGTGTTCTTAGCTAGGTTTTGTGTCGAGGTTACCTCCGATAAATATCGAAAATCGATAATCAAAAAATCGGGTTATAGAAGGAGTGGTCCGATTTTAATCAAATTTGATGCACTCATAGACAAAGACATAAGAAACGATATTCAGAAGTTTCAAGGTTGCAGTTCTTACAATAGTACATAAAATCGATAATATATAGATACAAAAAGCAAGATGTTTGCGTGTGTGTGTTCGTGATAATCTGCCTGTATGCCTGTATTTTTTTCAGCCCTTTTATTTTAGTTTTTGCTTCGGGTTTGGCTCTAAATAGGTATAATTGTATTTCTTAGTCTCAGTCATGACGCCATTTACTCAGAGGACTTATTTAGCCTTCAAAATTCAGTTTACGTCGAAAAAAACTTATTTGATATCGATACCAGGAAATCAAAATTTGACTTACATCTATTCATTTTTCTTTCAGTCTACGGTTTCGCTTTAACTGGAAACAACTATTGCTTTTTAGTTTTTCGTGCCAACGTCCAAAGTGTCTGAGCTCCAGGACCATGGATTAGTTTTAAAGCTTTCATTACACCCGAGCAACGCCGGGCTATACTGCTAGTTTTAAAATAAAGCATATGCATTTATTATTTCTATAATACAATTCCTAAATTTATTTATTAGTAAAACATAAAATATTTTTCCTCGAATGGTTATAAGAGACCACAAAAAAGAAATGAAGTAAAAGTGGTCAATGGCAAAAAAGGTTTAGAATGACTAGTAGAAAGTAAATGTCGTTTATGGAAATAAAGTAAGCGATATGCTTGTAACGTCTCGTCTGTTAGAAAATGGCTGTTGGATTGAAAATGATTAAACACAAGGCTGCGTAAACGCTTTTGAAATCTGAGCCATGGAAATTAGCATTTGGTAACTTTTTTGTCATGTAGTCATTGTCATGTAGTCATTGTCATGTAGTTTGCCAAATACTTTCTCATCCATTGATTGACCCACTGCGTATATGAAAAGAGAAAGCTCTACTTTCGAAATCAATAAATAATAGTTCTTGCAAAGCCTTGCGTTTAATAAACGTCAAAAAGGATGTTGTCCGATTGCAGTTTCGTTTTTATCCAGTGACTATATTAGCTTTGTTTAGGAAAGGTATTTATATGTCTATTCCTTCCAGTTATGGGTTAAATAACGGGACAGATTGTGTTCTATAGCCTTGGCTAGCAACCAGTCTACCGCAGAAAACAATGGCAACCTACTGCGGGATAATCTTCTGCCCAGTCAGTCATGATCGCCCAAGCGTTTATCACGTGTGGCACTTAACTGACTGACTCAATGTATTAGTTGGAAACATGTTTAAGGCTTCTATTGGGTATAAAGTGGATCAGTTTATTACTTCATAACAATATAAAACTGATCCTCCACTTTATACCCAATAGAAGCCTTAATCATTTTTATGTTGTTATGAAGTAATAAACTGATCCCCCTCTAATTTCTATTTAATAATATTATACACATCTTCCCCCCCGCCTTTAGCTATGAGTCCAATAATAGGACAGATTAGGTTCTATAGCCTTGACTGAATTGAGGGTTAAATGATTTAATTCAGTGTATATTTGTACACCATTGTGCAAATTAACTGAAACAAAACAAATAATGTCTTCCTATTATTTTTCACAGTTTCTCTGATTACGTATTTGTTGTCTCTTGTTTTTCTCTTCCAACCACATTTTTCTTTACGCTTTTGATTGATGGATCCAGTTAGTTTCTTTGCCTTGATGGCACGAGTAATAGTTAAAAGGCTGACGCCAACGAGCTTTCTGTAAGGCTTGCCAGTGTGTTACAAATTTCTTACGCTTCCTTGAAGTAACGACCATCGCAGACAATGGCCGTAGGACAGCTAATCGACAGTCGAGAGAGTAGTGTCTGGGTGTGATAAAAATCAGATGCAATCACGGATGAAGTACTATTTTTCAAGGCCAAACAAATTTCATTGTACATCATAGATTCATATTAACGCACACCACTGCAAATGACGTAATCGAAGGAAAAAATAGAAATCGATTACACCCTGTCACTCCAGTGGCTCTGAAACTGACCGTATGGTGAAGGAAAGGAAACTAAAGCAGTTGTTTCAACTACTTTGCACAATGGTGTACAACGCTAATCGAGTCATGGTTGGTAAAAAAGTCTCGGAGAAACTTCAAAAGCGGGTGTGGTAATGGTAATGTGCGCTGTAGTGCAGTGGATATCG
>JBBBDQ010028571.1:0-37500 GCA_037127315.1 Ascarosepion bandense
TCAATAAAATCGCCATTGGCTTCAACCACGCCCTCCAAATGACTTTGGCATATCCTGCAACTTTTCTGGGTGGTCTCCTTATTCCTTGCCTTCAGTTCATCTTTGTCATTACACGATTTTTTTTTTCTTTTTTGATCTCTCGTTCAACTGCGCCCCACATATAATAATCAAAAGGGGTTGCAATCTGGAGAGTTGGGTGGCTAGATGTAAGAGATGATATGTTCACAGAGATTGTCTCGCAGCCATGGCTGGATGTTAGAATAAAGAAAAAGAACAAATAGAAAACGCATATTAATCTAACACGTTTTACTTCCATTAAAGCTTTTTTCAGAGACCGTGAAAAAATGATTAAAATATCAAACAGTCAGTATACTGGTATGTTGTGATTTAGGGTTAATTCTTATTGGTCAAATATGTGTCACGTGTATTAAAGCAACAGATATTCTTTAGATTGTATATTGTATAATAGTTTCAGTTTGAGTTTTGTTTAACGGCATATCAACCCCTGTGGGTTATTTAATGCCCAAAAGGTTGAGGTTTTAAGGTAGTTTTTTTAATGTTCGATTATAGTGAGAATGCTGAATTAGTCAGATTTTAATAATTTTTTTAGTTTTTATTTCTTTTTATTTTAGAAAACTGAAAATGACTTCTAGTTTTGCATTCAAAAATGTTTTACTGAGAATAATTTTTTCCTTCAAAAATGCGTTATGGTAATAATTTTTCCTTTAAAAATGTATTGTTGGTAATATTTTTTCTTCAAAGGTGTATATATTTCTATAAAAGTGTATTTTTATACTTTCATAGTGTTTTATCTTGAGGACCCGAGATGACACGCCAGGATTTGTTGTTGGTGGACACAACTTGAACAACATAAGATACGCAGACGATTCAGTGCTGATTGCGAGCACGGAAAGGAAACTACAAGGCCTCATACAGAAGGTAGCGGTAGAGAGTGACAAAAAAGGACTACAAATAAACTTTACGAAAACTGAGTGCATGGTCATCAGCAAAAGGTACAACCCAAAATGCCAAATAAATGTGGGAGATACCAGAATCAAGCAAGTACAAAAATTTAAATACCTAGGAAGTGTCCTAACTGGAGATGGAAATGCGACACGGAGATCCTGAAGGCGAATTGGCATGGCAAAGGACGCGTTCCAGAAGCTGAGCATAGGAAAATCTCACTGGAAACAAAGAAAAGACTGCTGGACTGATACGTGATGTCGGTTCTTCAATAAGGCAGCGAATGCTGGACAATATCATCGAAAATGAAGACAAAACTGGAAGCAGCGGAAATGTGGTTCTACATAAGGATGCTGCGGATATCGTGGACTGAGCATGCGAGCAAAGGTTGAGGTGTTGGAAAGAATGGCAACAAAAAGGAATTTGATAATGAGCATCAGGAAGAGACAACTGAAGTTCCTGGGACACACAATGAGGAAGTAGAGCCTGGAGAACCTGATACTGACTGGCCAAATGGAAGGAAAGAGAGACAGAGGAATTCTAACACAGGATAACATATCTGCAGGGCCTGATCAGATGGCTGACGGAACGGGGGTTAACAGGAAAAACGGGAGCAAACATACTAGAAGCCACAAGGGATAGGGAGACGTGGAGAACCATGATCGCCTACGTCCTGAAAGGACAGGGCACATAGAAGAAGAAGTGTTTTGATCTCAGTTTTGGGGATTAACTATTTGCCCATAGCTGGGACCCTAACATGTGCTGTCATTCCGGGTCAAGGTGGACCTGGGAACAACGGCAATTAAGAGGTGGTTCCATGCTCTTCAGAACCTTCTAATCAGAGGCCTTGCTACAGGATGCAGTTTATCGTCATGCCCGGGACCATATTGTATAATAGTGCATGTGTATGTTTGTATAGATACGTTTGTCTATTCAGGTGTATGTTGGACGGTAATGTTAGTTAATATGTGTGTGTGTGTGTGTGTGTGTGTGTGTGTGTGTGTGTGTGTGTGTGTGTGTGTGTTAATAGACGCGTTACGTGGATTAAAGCAATGAATATGTTTTTAATATATGTGTGAGAGACATTTTGGACAGTAAAATGTGTAATAGATAGATAGATAGATAGATTGGAAGAAGCTAAGATAGATAGATAGATAGATAGATAGATAGATAGATAGAAAGAAAGAAAGAAAGAGAGAGAGAGAAAGAAACAGAAGGGGCTAAATAGCCAGGATGTAAAAAAAATAAGTTCCACATACATATATATATATTAAATGCAATAGTCATTCACAACGTAAATGATCGCGGTTCTCTACTATTGTCTTTTCTTTAATTTACGTGATTTGCCATGACTTCAGAAAGATAGGGTCGCGGTTTCACGTTGCCTTTGAATCCAGAATCGTCCTACTCAGAACCTGGTTATCATCTAAGGCTAGAGAAGCCGCTAATTAACCCATAGTTGGTGGGAGTAAAGGGGGATGCATGCGCTTTTCCCAAGAAATATTAGCGCGAAAGTTAATGCAAAAATACTAGATACGAACTTGAAATCAGATCACCAATTTTGCATTCCGCACTGATAAGACTTATACTACCAACGAGAGATACAGATGTGATAATAAAAAAAAAGGAACATTCAGGATGTGCGAATAGGGTAACGATTAAAGGAATTGTAATTGGATGTGCGTGTGGGGGCAATGAGAATAGACTCGGAATGAGAAATTTTGGATTCGCGTTCGAACTCCAATTGAATTCACTGCATTCGCTAACGCGCAAATACCCTTGGGAAAGATATGAACCTATCTCTTCTCCCTCCATTCATGGGTTAAATAGTAAGACAGATTGGGTTCTATAACCAAGATTGTCAATCAGTCTACCGTAGAAAGAAATAACAAACTACTGCGGGTTAATCTTCTACCAAGTCAGTTATGGACCGAAAGAGACATGGTCACACAAGCTTTTATCACGTCTGACACTTCACTGACTGACTGAATTGAAATTAGCGAACCGAGTACAAATTATAATATTGCATTTGCGTTTCACTAATGACCTTGGGAAAGGTATCATATCCATAAAAAATACATAAATAAAAAAAATAAAAAGTAAACATTAATTATCGTATCAAAAATAATTATATCAATTATTATAATTATTATTTATCATTAATTCACTCTTTCTAAACCAATGAAAATCGATCCAAATTTTCTCCCCATTTTCTGACATTTTCACTATCAGACAATTAGTTAACACGGACAGGCCTTCAACACGTGCGTCAAGAATAATTTCGGTTCTTTTTTCAGGCCATTATAATAACATTTATCTCTTAACACTCAAGAAAAATCCGAGGTAAGGAAACTCCAAGCAGCTAAATTATCTTGAAAATGGATACAAGACTGGCAACAAAGTCCCACTCTTTTACAATTAAATCTACCAAATGCAGCCGATACTTTTACTCCATCAGCTTCTTTTCTCGCGCTTACATCCTGTGGAATTCCCTTCCGTATACTTGCTTCCCTGATGGCTACAATCTTTAAGAATTTAAATGCAATGTCAATTCCCATCTCTTGACTCCAGTTCTTCCCTCATCGTTTCTACATCACCCCGTGTATCTTGTTCTTTTCCTTTCTCACGATACCTTCAAAACTGCCATCACACCTGTGTTCCCATCCTTCTCTTGCCCTTTCTCTGACAACCCCTGTAACTGGTTCGTCTTTCTCTTCGCTCTTTTCCTGCTTAAACTTTTTACTCTCTTATGTAGCCCCTGCGCATCAGTAGCAATATTGCTTTGTTTGGGGTGAAACAATTAAAAAAAGTGTTTGTTTATTTGTATATCTAAACTTTTTTATTAATGGAACTGTGTGTGTGTGTGTGTGTGTGTGTGTGTGTCTGTGTGTGTGTCCGTTACCTATAAACGCCGAAACGGCTGAACCGATTATCTTGAAAATTTACACAGTTGTACTATAAGCGTTTGCGGGTGTTCTTCGCTAGGTTTTGTGTCGAAATACCCCCGATAAATATCGAAAATCGATAATCGAAAAAATCGGGTTATAGAAGGAGTGGTCCGATTTTAATCAAATTTGATACACTCATAGACAAAGACATAAGAAACGATATTCAGAAGTTTCAAGGTTGCAGTTTTTACAATAGTGCAAAAAATCGATAATATATATATATATATAAGGCAAGATGTTTGTGTGTGTGTCTGTTTATCTGCCTGTATGTCTGTATTTTTTCAGCCCTTTTATTTTAGTTTTTGCTTCGGGTTTGACTCTAAGTAGATATAATTGTAGTTCTTAGTCTCAGCCATGATACCATTTACTCAGAGGATATATTTAGCCTTCAAAATTCAGCTTACGACGAAAAAAATTTGTTTGATATCGATACCAGGAAATCAAAATTTGAATTACATCCATTCATTTTTCTTTCAGTCTACGGTTTCGCTTTAACTGGAAACAACTATTGCTTTTTAGTCTTTCGTGCCAACGTCCAAAGAATCTGAGCTCCAGGACCATGGATGAGTTTTAAAGCTTTCATTATACCCGAGCAACGTCGAGCTATACTGCTAGTTTTGTATAAATGTAACAGGGAGTTATAATTATTTACTCAGAGTTATCAACCCCCTTAATGGAACTGTGTGTGTGTGTGTGTGTGTGTGTGTGTGTGTGTGTGTGTGTGTGTGTGTGTGTCTCTCTCTCTCTCTCTCTCCATCTGTGTGTGTGTGTGTGTGTGTGTCTGTGTGTGTGTCCGTTACCTATAAACGCCGAAACGGCTGAACCGATTATCTTGAAAATTTACACAGTTGTACTATAAGCGTTTGCGGGTGTTCTTCGCTAGGTTTTGTGTCGAAATACCCCCGATAAATATCGAAAATCGATAATCGAAAAAATCGGGTTATAGAAGGAGTGGTCCGATTTTAATCAAATTTGATACACTCATAGACAAAGACATAAGAAACGATATTCAGAAGTTTCAAGGTTGCAGTTTTTACAATAGTGCAAAAAATCGATAATATATATATATATAAGGCAAGATGTTTGTGAGTGTGTCTGTTTATCTGCCTGTATGTCTGTCACATATGCACCCAAACAGACACACGCAAATACAAAGCAAAAAAATCAGCCCAAAACCGATAACTAACTTCGTCGATCAAACGAAATTGAAGAATGCGTATAAACGCCAATCTTTCTCAGATTCTCGAAACATTCATATCAGCTCAGTTTCGTATCCTAACGTAAACAAAGCAATTTCTAAAGTGATTGATTTTATTTATCAATCCGAAAGATTTAATTCTTCTTCTTCTATGTGCCCTGTCCCTTCAGGACGTAGGCGATCGTGGTTTTCCACGTTTCCCTATCTCTGGTGGCTCTGAGCACTCCTTCTCCTGTTACACCATGCAATCCTCGTTCCATCATCCACCTGATTAGGTACTTCAAATATGTTATCCGTTGCTTTCCCCTGTCTCTTTTTCCCTCGATCTGGCCTGTTAGTATCAGATTCGCCAAGCCCACCTTCCTCATTGCGTGTCCCAGGAACTTCAGCTGTCTCTTCCTGATGCTCAGTATTAATATCCTGTTTGTTTCCATCATTTCCAAGTCCTCATCATTGCTCAAATGCTCGATCCATGATATTTGCAGCATCCTTCTGTAGCACCACATTTCAGTTGTTTCAAGTTTTTCCTTCATCTTTGATTATATTGTCCAGCATTCACTGCCATATTGAAGGACGGAGCGTACGTAACAATCCAGTACTTTTTCCTTGTTTCTAGCGAAATTGTTCTGTTTCTTAATACTTTACTCAACTTCTGGAATGCTCCCTTCGCCATGCCAATTCGCCTTCAGATCTCAGTGTCGCACTTTCTGTCTTCTGTTATAACACTTCCCAGGTATTTAAATTTTTGTACCTGCTTGATTTTATTATCCCCCACCTGTATTTGGCATATTGGGTTTTTGCTGATGACCCTGCATTCGGTTTTCTTGCAGTTTATTTCTAGTCCTTTCTTGTTACTTTTTTCATCTACTTTCTGTAGGAAGACTTGTAGTTTCCTTTCTTTGTCTGCTATCAGCACTGTATCATCTGCGTACCTTGTCAGTTAAGTGCCATACGTGATACACGCTTGGGCGATCATGTCTCGAAAGACTGGGCAGAAGATTATCCCGCAGTAGGTTGCCATTTCTTTCTGCGGTAGACTGGTTGCCGACCAAGACTATAGAACCCAATCTGTCCTGCTATTTAACCCATAACTGGAAGGAAGAGACGGATTAATACCTTTCCCAAGGGTATTTGTGCGTAAGTGAATACAATGGATTCAACTGGAATTCGAACTCGGCTCCCCGGTTTCTCGTTCCGAGCCGATATCCACTGTACCACAACACACATCCCTGCGTACCTTAGGTTGTTTAAATTGTGGCCTCCGATTACGAATCCAGGCATAACTTCTAGAGTCCTCAAAATATTCTCGCTGTACAAGTTGAACAGATCCGGTGAAAAGACACATCCTTGTCTTACGCCCCTTTTTATCTTTGTATGTCTGCTGAATTCATTACCTGTCCGTATGCAAGCGGCTTGCTGCCAGTAAATAAACGTTATTTTTCGTGCTGTGCATTTCATTAAAAAAAATAAAAATAAAAATAAACAGAACTTTGTATATCTTCCTTGCAGTTCTAGCAAGGGGACAACAATCTTCTAATCACCGCAAAGTTAGCAGTTATGTTGATCATAGCTGATATAACTCAGTAGTACTTTTATATTGTCATAAATTTCTTTCGCGCGGACTGCAGAACCAACTGGGACTGAAGCCAAAACACTGCTATATTGTATCAAGACAGCATTGGGACTTGTCTTCGAGGAATCAATGATCAGTCTCTATTCCTCTGAAGAATGGGACTAGATCCTTGTGACGATCAAGAAAATGGAAATAGATACCTCTACTGTGACCTTTAGGACAATAATCATTTTGAACAATAATCTTGGTTATATGCAGTTGATATTTCATTGTCTTCCCCATCCTCTGACTGGATTTCGTATAATTCCGGCGCTTCTGGTAAAGGTATGTCTTCATTATGGCGGACAGGACGCAAAGCTGATGGAATGTTTAAATATTGCATAATCTATTTCATTTTTTCTTCGACAGTCCATTAGCAATTAGTGGCATCAGGCATAAATAGCAGGGTCGGCTGGTTCTCTCGAAATCATGAGAACTACCAAAGGTGTCGATTTTTTCTTCTTGATTAGTCATTGACAGAGATTTGTTTCACAAGTATTGCAGAATATATTAGGTTCTCCCAAAAGTCCGACCAGATCCGAAAGCTTGCAGATCGATAGCAGAACGTCTTGGAAAATGATGGTCTTTATTTTGAGCAATAATTTTTGTCGTTTTTGCGAAGTGTTTTCTGGTAACCTTAGATTACTTGGTGAGTAAAATTTCAGTTTTTTGCAAGTGTTTACGAACTTTTGGGACAAACTAATATGTAGTGCCAAATTCTTTTCTTGGTCTCAAATGTTGCATCCAAAATACAATTGGTAATCTTTTATCAAAACAGGGGCTATATTTCATTTCTAAAATGCAAAATTCACCTAACCACACACATAGCAGAAGTTATCTGTTTTGCTCAGACATTGACGGGGCATTTTTCACAAGTCAGTTAAATGTGTAAAAACTTGAGTAGAAAGGAGAAATTAGTTTATTAGGGTAATAATTATATATAATAAAGTTATTAGGAGAATAATAATTCATCTAGCAAGAAAAACAATTTTGATTAAATATTCATATATTGTATCTTAAAATTTAGTGCCAATCATCAATTTTGGATATCATTTTATTTCCTGTGCTCCAAATTTAGCTATGTTTGCTTTTAAAGCTTTCATATTATAGAGTATGACATTTCTAATTCCCATAATAAGAAAAGAGGGCTTAGAAAATTTGCTGCTCACAGGATATTTTGAAGGAAAAACAGACAGAAGAAATCAGCACATAATGTACTTAGTTGTATCGTGAAGTTGATCTTCATTGGGTTTTGAGATGAATTTCTACGCACTGAAATGTTTTGTAATATCGCTCCTATATATACGAGTAGTTGCTGAGCCATCTTATCTCATCTCATATTATCCCGAGATTTGAAGCAAAAGAAACGTGGACAGATATCACGAGTTACAAAGAGAAAAAACTTACAACCAGAATATGTTACTATTAGCATAAATTAAAATTTTGATAGACTTCTTTAATAAACTCTACCTATGAATTCCATAGAGAAACGGCCTACAAAAAAGTATTTCATTCTTATTGTAAGTGATATTTTTGGTAAACTTTTTTTTTATAAATATTTTGGGATTACGTAAAGAAACATTTTGTTTGTGCAATTGGTAAAAAAATTATTTTTGTGTTGAACGCCAAATCAATCTTAAAATACAAAATTATTTTAGATGTACACTAATGGCCATAATTATTAGGCCAACCAAGTTTTAAAAAAATATGTATTTCATACTATTTTTAGTATTTATTGCCAAGTGGATAATTCTAAATGAAAATAGAAGGGTTCTTTTGTTAATACTGCACAATAACACGTGCATCAAATGAACTGTTCTGATGTCCAGTTTTTGTGCTCTCTTCCCCATGCTAGTCTCTTCTTCTTATTGATTGGCCGAAGCAAAGGCTTCTTGGCTGCCTTGTAAAATTTTACAAAGTAATAATGACAAAAGAACTATTCTATTTTCATTTAGAATTATCTACTTGGCAATAAATACCAAAAATAGTATGGAATAAATTTTTAAACTGGGGTGGCCTAATAATTATGGTCGAGAGTGTATATGAAATTTCTACAGGAAGTAACGAAAACAAATTCTCAAAACGAATTCTCAGGTTCAAGCCTTTTCGTTTTTATTTTTGTATCACTATGCATTTAAAGCATTTGGGCAGTACAAAGGGACCTATTGCGTAGAGAAATTTAAGAAATCTCGCAAGAGAAACCAGACCCGGATCGTTTGGGACTGGTTAAAGCGAAGAAAATACAAGGCATTTTGAAGGACAAACATTTTTATTGTAATTGTTTGACGTTTTGGAATTTTTCTTTTTTTTATGTAAAGAAAGAAAACTGAACATTCAAGAAATATGAGAAAGAGAAAGAGAAAAAGAAAGACGGCAAAAAGCAAACAAAGGAAATAAAACAAAATGATGAAAAAAAGAAAAAAATGAGAACAAAGAAGAGAAAAAGAGAAGAAAAGAGATAAAACTGAAGAGAGTGGAAAAAAGGAAGAGGACAAAATAGAAAGAAAGCAAGTGAATGAAAACGAAAGAAAGAAAGAATAAAAAAGTAAGAAAGAGGAAAAAGAAGTTGATAAAAAAACAACACAAAAATACGAAAACAAACGAAAAGCCAAAAAGAACGAGAAAAAGTCAAAAGAAAAAAGAAATAAAACAGATGAATGAGAAAGAAAGAAAAAAGAAAGAAAGGAAGGAAGAAAGAAAGAAAGTGGAAAAAGAAAAAATCGAAACAAATAACATTAAATACGAAAACAAAAGTAAAGCAAAAAGAACGGAAAAAAGTCAGAAAGAAAAAAAGAAACGAAACAGATGAATGTAAACAAAAGAGAGAATGAATGACACGAAGGAAAGAAAGTGGAAAAAGAAAAAGTTCAAAACAAAGAAAATTAATTACGAAAACAAAATTAAAGCAAAAAGAACGAAAAGGCCAGAAAGAAAAAAGAAACGAAACAGATGAATGAAAAAGAAAGAATGAATGACAAAAAGGAAAGAAAGTAAAAAAAGGAAAAGTTCAAAACAAAGAACATTATATACGAAAACAAAAGTAAAGTAAAAAGAACGAGAACAAAAGTCAGAAAGAAAAAAGAAAGACAACGAATGAAATCAAATGAAAGAAAGAATAAAAAAAACAAGAGACACCAGAAAAAAAGAAAATGATTGAAAACAAAGAAGACAAAAGAATAGAAAAAGAAAGAAAAACCAAAAAGAAAGAGAACACAAGAAATAAAACAAATAAAAGTAAAATAAGAAAACTGAAAAAAAAATGCAAGAAGAAATAAATTCGAAAAAGTTAAGAAAGAAAAAGATCGAGAGAAGAAAAAGAAATAAAGAAAAATGAAAATGAAAGCAAACAAGAGGCAAGAATGAACGTGAGGAAAAACTCAATTGGAAAAAGAATTTTAAAAAGAAGAAAATTGATAGAAAAAGCAAAATAATAATAATAATAAATAATGAAAGAAAGAAATCCTTTGGTCAGAGGTGAGTTATTTTGTCGGGTAGCTTTCGGTACGCATTCCTAGTCCGTGTCATCGACAAGATGACACAGGTTGATGCGTACAGATTAGGCCGGGTAAAGCTACCCGACACATGTGTATTCAGACGAGAGGGTAAGGTTCATTTGCAGAAGTGAGTAAAGGAAGTAAACAAGGAGGACAACCCGAATATCTTGTCATCTATCATTATTACCCGATGTCAGCTTGGGTATCCTTTGTCTTGGCAACAACGACAATTTTTCATTTTTGGGATTTTCTTTTGCCCACTTATGCACGCGCGTGTATGTGTGTGTATCTAAATATGCATACTTGAATGCATCTTATATATATATATATGAATACGTAAGTATACATTTTGACCTCAGAAGTTACATGCTCATCCACTGACAACGTATCACAGTTCACCGTGTATAATGAGCTATGAAAAACTAGCATAAAATAAACAGACACACACACATAGAAGATGGAAGATATGGCTATATCATGTTAAAACACCACTTCCCGTAGGATGACCAAAGTTAAGCAACGTCGAGTTTGATCAGTACCTAGACAGGTGACCATATGGAAGTACCAGGCGTTCTCAGCTTGGACGTGTGTGAGCTATGACTTACGGCCACATCACGTTGAATCGCCGGTTCCTGTATCATCCCTGAAGTTAAGCAACATCACGCCTGTTTAGTAGCTAGATGGGTGACTGCAAGAGAAAAGCTTTGATGTGAGGGTGGAGAGGTGAATAACGGCTTGGAATTGTTAATCAGAGAGCCGAGCTCCAATTCCAATTAGCTTCGTTGTAGTCACTTAGGCGCAAATTGGGAACGGTAGGAACCAACTTTTTCTCCTCCCTCAGCTATGGGTTAATCAGCAAGAAATGTATCAATAAAACTATTATTATCAAAAAATAAATTCTTATAATCTAAAAATATTTTCTAGCATTAAATAATCTAAAAAAAAAGTTGATAAACCGTAGAAAATGGATAAATCAATCAATAAAAAGCACACACGCGCACAAATATATAATAATAATAATAATAATAATAATCCGCTCTATTACAATAAATACCGTTGTGTGTACGTATATATATATATATATATATATATATATATATATATATATTCGCTTAGACAAGTTGCTGAGAAGGCGCGAGAGAAAAATAGTGAATTGTACATGGTATTTGTCGACCTTACTAAAGCTTTCGACACAGTGAACAGTGAACAGAGAGGCACTTTGGAAGGTACTGAAAAAGCTTGGAATACCAGATGCAATGCTTAGAGTAATTCCATGACGGCTTGAAAGGTACGGTGCTCTGATGGATCTGATTCGCAATCTTTTTGATGTCTCAAACGGTACAAAACAAGGATATGTGCTTGCTCCAGTTCTCTTTGCACTGTATTTTTCGGTGATGCTTACAGTGACTTCGATGGTGGTGTGAACTTCCAATTCCGTACTAGTGGTGGATTATTTAACCATCAACGCTTTAAGGCCAAAACATTGCTAAGAACCCAAATGATGTATGACATGCTATTTGCTGATGATGATGCATTGGTCGCTACATCGTATGCTGAAGGTTTTCTGAAGCCAGTAAAGCATTTGGACTCACCATAAGTATTAAGAAAATTGAAGTAATTCATCAGCCCCCTCCTCATCAAAAGCAAGTATATGGTATGAAACAAAATCCTCCAGTTCATTCTTTTCCTGATGATTGCATAACAGTAGGTGGGAAGAGTTTGAAATATGTTAAGTGTTTCATATATTTAGGTAGCATTGTAAACTCAAACGGATCTCTTGACGATGAAATTGTAAATCGTATAGCGAAGGCAACATTAGATTTTGGTAAACTTCGGCACCGCTTGTGGAATGACAGAGGTACAAAGTTGGAAACAAAAATCAGAGTTTACAGGGCTGTTGTTCTGACAACTCTCTTTTACGGTGCTGAGACTTGGACCCCTTACCACTCACATGTCATGCAGTTGGATGTGTTTCACAAACGCTGCCTTCGCACAATATGTGGATTTATCCTGAAGGACAGGGTGTCCAATGCTGATCTGTTTGCAAAGTGCAGTGTCAGTGGTATTGAAACTTTTCTTATACAGCGTCCGTTGCGTTGGGTCGGACATGTCGTCAGAATGAGTGACGATAGAATGCCTAAAATACTTTTGTACGGTCAGCTTCAGCATGGTAAAAGGCATGTTTGCCGCCCATTGTTGAGGTACAAGGATAATCTTAAGTATAATCTGACACCAACTAACATTCCACTGTCAACTTTTGAACTAATTACTTCTGACAGGAAACTATGGCGATTGACATGTCACATTGCCTTACAAGTTTTTGAATCAGAAAGAGTACAAAAGCTCAGAGAACCAAGAGAAAAGAGGAAAGAAGTAGCTGCCAGACCAAGTGACATTTCGTTGAATACATTTTCGTTCACGGCTTGTGGTCACGCCTGCAAGTCCCTGGCTGGACTCAGGTCCTATGAAAGACATAAACACCGAAACTGGAATTAGTTTTTGAGACGCTCATACGTCGAAATCGACGGGAGAGTCCATAAGATAAGATATATATATATATATATATATATATATATATATATATATATATATATATACCACATTAAGCTATATTGCTTTTAAGAAAAGCTAAAGTTGAATTAGCAGATCTCATTAAAATCATTTTTTCTCAAAAATTCTGACAATCTAAAAAAAGAATTTTCTCGCTGATAAGGGTTGGAAAATAAATGATTTAATTATTTGGCCTTAAAGCGTTGATGGTTAATACTTTATTAACAAAACCTGATACAAATATATTACGACATTTAAGATTTAAGGTACCTTTCGACCGACATTTCTTCAGAAAATATCGTTGGTAAATTGAAACTAAGTAGCTGATAAAAAAAAATTTAATTATTATCAACAACTGAATTTAAAACGAGAACTAAGGAAGTGAGAAGGAAGGGAAAAAATATTTTTCCCCAGTTTTGTCATAGCTCCCCGGACAGGATCAGTTTGTGCTTTAATTCTCTCTGTGTTCACGGGGCAAGTATTTGCATATTAATAATCACAGACCCTGAGATATTTAAATAGAATCCGGTCCGTGCCCTGTGCAAGACAGAGAAAAACTCAGGGGAAAGATTCTTTCTGCAAGCAACAGAATTTAATGAATGCTCGCCAATAGCGGAGACATGAGTCTGTGAACCCCATAAAACTTTAAACGTCGTGATACTTTTGTATCCGGTTTTAATTGAGTATGATCCCTTTTCTTAAAAATAATATATATACGTATATATCCCGGCTGTCACGCTCATGGAGATAGACAATAGCGAGGAAGCGTCGACTAACTTCATTTTCTTTACTAGCAGTTATTAAACTTTACTACCAGTTATGAAAGCTCTTACCCCGTGTTAGCTCTTGAAAAGTGTCTTATCCTTTTTATTTCTGCGATAGTTATACCGTCGGGTAATGAAGAGTATAAAAATATATACATATAAATAATTCATCGAGTTTTATTCGACCTCAACAGAATGCAGAAAGCCTGGACGGCCGTTTCGTCCTATACTTAAGACTCATCAGCAGTGTGCATTCACTACCAAGAATTGAAACCTAGACAGGTTATTAAGCAAACGACATTCCAGCTGTACCATGGGACCCGGTGACGAAGAGGTAACGAATTAAACTGGTCAGTATCTAGATGAGTGGCCGAATATTGTTAGCCCGGATGAGAGGGTGCAATGGATAATACAGAATCAATTTCCAATTCCAGTTGCGTCTGAATTCCCCTCTTTCCCCGCCAGCTAAAGTTGAATTAGCAGATCTCATTAAAATCATTTTTTCTCAAAAATTCTGACAATCTAAAAAAAGAATTTTCTCGCTGATAAGGGTTGGTAAAATAAATGTTTTAATTATTTTCCTCACTGCTACTTTTCAGATAGATAGATAGATAGATAGATAGATAGATAGATAGATAGATAGATAGATAGATAGATAGGAATTGATTAAAATAAGCATAGATAGATAGATAGATAGATAGATAGATAGATAGATAGATAGGAATTGATTAAAATAGGCATAGATAGATAGATAGATAGATAGATAGATAGATAGATAGATAGATAGGAATTGAATTAAAATTAAAATAGGCATAGATAGATAGATAGATAGATAGATAGATAGATAGATAGATAGATTAAAATAGGCATAGATAGATAGATAGATAGATAGATAGATAGATAGATAGATAGATAGGAATTGATTAAAATAGGCATAGATAGATAGATAGATAGATAGATAGATAGATAGATAGATAGATAGATAGATAGGAATTGATTAAAATAGGCATAGATAGATAGATAGATAGATAGATAGATAGATAGATAGATAGGAATTGATTAAAATAGGCATAGATAGATAGATAGATAGATAGATAGATAGATAGATAGGAATTGATTAAAATAGGCATAGATAGATAGATAGATAGATAGATAGATAGATAGATAGATAGATAGATAGATAGATACATAGATAGGAATTGATTAAAATAGGCATAGATAGATAGATAGATAGATAGATAGATAGATAGATAGATAGATTAAAATAGGCATAGATAGATAGATAGATAGATAGATAGATAGATAGATAGATAGATAGATAGAATTGATTAAAATAGGTATAGATAGATAGATAGATAGATAGATAGATAGATAGATAGATAGATAGATTAAAATAGGTATAGATAGATAGATAGATAGATAGATAGATAGATAGATAGGAATTGAATAAATAGGCATAGATAGATAGATAGATAGATAGATAGATAGATAGATAGATAGATAGATAGAATTGATTAAAATAGGCATAGATAGATAGATAGATAGATAGATAGATAGATAGATAGATAGGAATTGATTAAAATAGGCATAGATAGATAGATAGATAGATAGATAGATAGATAGATAGATAGGAATTGATTAAAATAGGCATAGATAGATAGATAGATAGATAGATAGATAGATAGGAATTGATTAAAATAGAAATAGATAGATAGATAGATAGATAGATAGATAGATAGGAATTGATTAAAATAGGCATAGATAGATAGATAGATAGATAGATAGATAGATAGATAGATAGGAATTGATTAAAATAGATAGATAGATAGATAGATAGATAGATAGATAGATAGATAGATGGAAGAAAGGATAGATAGATAGATAGATAGATAGATAGATAGATAGATAGATAGAATTGATTAAAATAGGTATAGATAGATAGATAGATAGATAGATAGATAGATAGATAGATAGGAATTGATTAAAATAGATAGATAGATAGATAGATAGATAGATAGATAGATAGATAGATAGATAGATTAAAATAGGCATAGATAGATAGATAGATAGATAGATAGATAGATAGATAGATAGATAGGAATTGATTAAAATAAGCATAGATAGATAGATAGATAGATAGATAGATAGATAGATAGAATTGATTAAAATAGGCATAGATAGATAGATAGATAGATAGATAGATAGATAGATAGATAGATAGATAGATAGATAGGAATTGATTAAAATAGGCATAGATAGATAGATAGATAGATAGATAGATAGATAGATAGATAGATAAGAATTGATTAAATAGGCATAGATAGATAGATAGATAGATAGATAGATAGATAGATAGATAATATCTGAATTCAAATTGGATAGAATATATCGTAAAAGTGAAATCCATTCTACAAAGATTAATATGTCAATCAAATATGAGAAATTGCCGACAGAAGTCGTACAAAATTCTTTTATTCTGGCAATGGTAGCGGTTGTTTTTGGATAAGTGAAATTTTCACTGGGCCTTGCCTTCCACTGATGCGTTTCTTTATATTCGCCCAGCTCCGGTTGGTCCAACACGAACCAACAACAACACCACTAATCACACTGTAACGTTACCTGACTGTGGCGAGCGCCGTTTTGTTCAATTCTGAAGTTTAAATGAACTGAAAAACAAATGATGGATGATGACTGACTCTCCTAGTCATTACAAACGTAGTAAACAAGAGTTGTCTTCTTCTTCTTCTTCTTCTTCTTCTTCTTCTTCCATCGACCAATTAGAACAGGACCTACGGGCAACGCGGAACAGCGTGATTATCTCCCTTTAATTTCCACTCCAACCCTCCTCCTCTCCCTCTTTCCCATCATCCTCTTTCCATTCCTGGCCCACGGTCGTCAACACAATTGCTATCGGAAACAGGGCTTAGTTAGTTAGAATCATTATTGGCTAGTTTTGCTTATGGACCAAAGCTGACTAGACGCAGTTATAAATGTGGCAGAAGTCAAGCGAAAGTATATGGATAGATAAAGATAGGGAAGAAAATAATGGAAGCTGAAGAAGTAGTTGGTAACTGAACGGGACGACAGTATCTTTTGAAAATGTCAGTTTTGAAAGCAAATATATTTGTATAGATGTTGCTATTAAAAAGCGGTTGCATTACTTTTCGTAATTGTCTTTATTATTATAGCTTGTATCACCATGTTCGTCACTGTTCCTGTTTGTGACTGCCTTCCTGTATGACCTGATGGTTTCGTCTGAGACTGTAACATCGGAGACAATACTATACAAATGAGCGGGTGATCGATAGGTACGCATGCGTAGTCTTGCTCTTTTCTGTCTTTTTATTTTTTGTATTTCTTTTTTTCTTTCTTTTAGTTTTATATTTTTGATTTCGGGATTTTTAGTTGCAACTTTTTTTCAATGTTTTTTTTTATATTTTAAGTCTGAAAAAAATGTATGAATGAAAAAATACGCAAGAACAATAAAATGAAATATTGAGAAAAAATAGACATCCACAAATGTAACTATCAGCTCCTTTCTTCATTTAAATATCATAACTGCAATTTACGCAGGATATTAAATAGCATGGTAGACTGCTCTAGTCTTCGATAGCAACCAGTCTTTGAAAAGACAAGTTCTAAATTTTGATGCTTGGAGAAGCTTAATATTAGGTTAGGGTAAATTAGGATAGGTTACTATTATATGTGAGCTGGGCGTGTAGTGGATATCGGCTCGGAACGAAAAATTGGAGAGCCGAGTTCGAATTCCAGTTGAATTCCTTGCATTCACTTACGCGCAAATGCCGTTGTGAAAGGTATTAATCTGTTTGTTCTTCCTCTAGCTATAAGCTAAATAGCAGGACAGATTGGGTTCTATAGCCTTGGTTGGCAACCAGTCTACCGCAGAAAATAATGGCAACATAATGCGGGAAAATCTTCTGTCAAGACAGTCATGTCTCTTCTAGACATGATCACCTAAGCGTGTATAATGTATGACACTTAACTCACTATTATTAAACTGAATTAGACTATATTATTGTTAGTGTATTATTAGTATACGGATGTGCGTTGTGGTGCAGTGGATATCGGCTCGGAATGAGAAATCGGAGAGCCGAGTTCAGATTCCATTTGAATTCCTTGCATTTACGTACGCCCAAATACCATTGGAAAAGGTATGAATTCATCGTTTCTTTCTCCAGCTATGGGTTAAATAGCAGAACTGATTGGATTCTATAGCCTTGGTTAGCAACCAGTCTACCGAAAGAATGTAATGGCAAACTAGTGCATGAAAATCTTCTGCCCAGTTAGTCATGTCTCCAAAGAGTCATGATCGACCAAGTAGGTATCACGTATGGCACTTAACTGACTATTATTAGTATGTATTGAATTAGGTTATTATTAGAATGTACTAATGTTATTACTAAGTTGTATTCGGTTAAGGTATTATCAGAGTGTGTTGTGTTAGATTATTATTATAGCGTATTAGAGTATTATATTTAGGGTGTATTGGTTTGGAATTTGGCTTCCTCTAAAATTTATTTCATGCATCTACATATCTAAAGACTATATCTCCCATTTATTATTATTATTATCATTATTATTATTATTATTATTATTATTATGTCATTTTTCATCATGATTCGATTTCTGCTATGGTCGCACTACCTACCAAGTCTGCAGGAAGAACTAAGGCAGGTAGTGGCGTGTTTTTATGACTCCATTTCATGTTTTTTTTCTATATCTTCACTAACATCCCTAGCGTTACATAGACAAAGTTCTCCTTAGTGTGTGGACTGTACTTAACAAGACAATTTTTTGTATATCTCTTAAACTGGGGTTTCCAGGGATTATTTCAATGTGTTCTTTTGTTCCATTTTTTATCATTCCAAGTGCACCGACAATCACTGGCACGACTCTTGTTTTCAATTTCCACATTTTTTTCTATTTCAATTTCCAGGTCTTTATATTTTGACAGTTATTCGAATTCATTGGTTGCTATGTTACAATCCGCTTGACAAGCCATATCAATTAATAGGCAAGTTTTTCTTTCTGGTTTTTACAATTATTATTATTATTATTATTATTATTATTATTATTGTTGTTGTTGTTGTTGTTGTTGTTGTTTAAAAATATATACATATTTGATTTCTTCTTGTTTTGTAATCACATGCTGGATCGTAATCAAACACCTAGCCCAAGTGAATGATGTGTTCTTTTGTTTTTTCGACCTAATTAAACAAAATTCTTCTTCTTCTTTTCCTTCTTCTTCTTCTTCTTTTGTCCTTAACGACGGAAGGAATCTTTGGGGCGCTGACATGCTGAGCTGTCCACCATCCCTTTCATCTGTCGCGCTGGCATGCCAGATCTGGATATCCGCGAATGGTTTCTTGCTGTGCTCATCATGTAACGTGTGTTGGGCGTTTTAACCTGGCAGAGCCTTTCCCTCTCCAGGTTCGACCACAGCCGATGTCCTCCAACCAGGTGGCTCGCCTTGGTCACAAACACGCGGCCGTTGTAGTTCATCTGTGCAACCCTTTCACCCTGGCTACTGACCAGCATCGAGTAGGTTCTTTCCACTGTTGTGCAGTGTTAACACCACCCACTCACGGGAGTTTATCCCACGAGGGGAAACGATTTACCGGGGCATGGAATCTTGGAACCATCACGTGAGTGATGTAGGAAACGGTTGTCGACAAATGATGCCCGTCTACCCTAAGATGAAGCGTGCCAGACGTCGAAAGGACTACCTCTCCGCAGAGTTTCCAATGCCCACAAAATTCCTCTGTTAACAAAATCAAACTTAGATGCACAAAACCCTTCGCAGGATATGTGCTGGGATTATTAGAACTATTCCGGGGGGTTAGATGGTGCAGCAAGGGATTTTGTAATTCGTTCGAGTTCCTTTCTTTTTCTAACCATATATAAATCTAACATCCACCCTTGTATTGAATACTTCTGCCCCATCTGGTCGGATGCCCCTGCTATTCACCTCAGGGTTCTTGGCAAAATCCAACGAATCTGTAATGTCATCAATCCCGACTTGGTGGCTCATATGCAGTCACTTTCTCACTAGCCTAATGTGGCTTCCCTGTGTCGCTTCTACAAATATTTTCACTGCTTCTGCTCCGATTAACTTATCTAACTGGTGCCCCTATGTATGAATTTACTCGTGCTACTAGACTAGCAACTAGGTCCTACCCTTTTACAGTGAAACCAATAAAATGTAACCGCAACTTCTACTCTACCAGCTTTTTTTTTATCACTTCCCGCCTGTGGAATTTCCTTCCCTATACTTGCTTCCTCGACAGCTACAATCTCCAAGAATTTAAATGTAAGTTCAATAATCATCTCCCATCTCACTGATTCGCATCCTTTCTCTCGTGCTCTTTTCTCCGTCCACTCCACTCTCATCACACCAGTATTCTCATTCTTTTTGTTACCCACTTCCTGACACCCCCTATAACTTTTCCCTCTTTCTCATCACTTTCCTTCTATGTATCCCCCTGTGAACCAGTGGCGGTGAGGCTACCTTACTTGGGGTTAAATGATTAAAAATAACCAAAAGCACCAACCACACAACAGGAACAGTTTTATTAATCTCGGCCCAACTGAGTTGTATCTGATTTCTAGTCCTTCTTCAAATGTTTGGTCTTTTTCTTGCGAAGATGTAAGTTACTCCTTGCGAGTTAGATATTTATATAACTTCCGGTCATCATATCAACCATAAATTGAGTTGAGTTCACTTCCTTTTTATATTAGGGTCCTCACCAATGTGTTTCTAGAACCGATTCTGCACTTGGTGGCTTTGAGGCGCCTTCTATATCAACCCTTGAGGCACCTAAGTCTTTTGAATTACTGAGGGGACACCAAGCAGAAAAATATGTTTGTATCTCTTAGTTTAGATCCAGGGTTACCACAGATCAACTCTTTTTAAATCAAAGGCTCATAATTACTTCCTACATTGTTAGGTGAAGCAGATTTTAACTTAAGATCACAGTGATGGCAAGCTCATAAGTATCTAACAAACTTCTACGTACCGTCAGGACGTTAGCGATCATGGCTCTCCACAATTACTCGTACATTCTTGTCCTTTGTAACTCTTAGTTACCATGTTGCCATCATTCCTAAACGCTGTTCTGCCAACCATTTAAACAAACATATTATGTTATACGCTGTTTTCCTCTGTCACTCTTGCCTTCAATATGTCCTGTGAGTATCACATTTTCCAAGCCCTCTTTCCTCATTATGTGCTATAAAAATTTTAACTGTCTCTTTCTGATGCAAATTATATAAATGTTCTTTTGTTTCCATTGTCCCCAAGATTTTGTCGTTGCTCACTTGTTCGGTTCATGACATTCTCAGCATCTTTCTGTAGAACCACATTTCTATTGCTTTTCGTCTCTTTTTCATCTGTGAGGAGATTGTTTAGAATTAAACGCCATATAGGAGGTGGGGAATAATTTTACATAAGAGTTCAATACTCTTTTCTTTGTCTCTAACGAAATCTTCCTGTTTCCTAATAATTTGCTTAACTTTTGGGTGGCATCAATCGCAATACATGTGCGCCTTCCTAATTTAGAGAAATTGAAGAAGTAAGATTGTGTTGCGCCAGTCCAGGAGAATATTTATGTCTGTGTATTTTTATGTTTGCAAAATCTGCGAAAGAAACGCAGGTTTTTCCCCGGTGGATAATATGTGGATATTTCAACCACTAAGCGGGTAGATAACCTTTTATTTTTTTCCTCCTGTCAACTCAGTCGATTCCAGGGCTTTTCCTTTTTAACATGGCTGGCGTCAATTCTTTCATCCTTTCGCTGTTTTTTGTTGTTTTTTTTTTTTTTTTTTTTGTTATTGTTTTTTAATAATCGTGTCGCCCCAAGCAAGGTATTTTATTGCCACTGTTGAGCAGGGGGTTACATAGGAGGTAAGTTATGAGAAAGAGTGACAGGTTACAGGGGGTGTCAGGGAGAGGGTAAAAGAAGGATGAGAATACTGATGATAGTGGAGTGGACGACGAAAGAAGAATGAGAGAGAGCGAGAGGGTGAAGTTAGTGAGAGATGAGATGAATATTGACTTTACATTTGAATTCATGAAGATTGTAGCTGTCGGGAAAGCAAGTAAACAAAAGTGAATTCCACAGGCGGGAAATGCGAGAAAAGAAGCTGATGGAGTAGAATTTGCGTTTACAATTTATTGGTTTCACAGTAAAAGGGTGGGACCTAGTTGCTAATCTTGTGGCTCGAACAAATTCATATATGGGGTGTACCAGTGAGCTAAGTTCATCTGAGCAGAAGCCATGAAAGTATTTGTAGAAGAGACACAGACAAGCCACACTGCGCCGGTGAGAAAGTGACTGTATCCGAGCTGCCAAGTCGGGATCGATCACATTACAGATTCTCCGTTGGATTTTGTCAAGGACTCCTAGGTGGATAGGAGGAGCACCCGACCAGATATGGCAGAAGTATTCAATGCACGGGTGGATGGTAGATTTTTATATGTGCAGGATTGTTTCAGACGGGAAAAACTTCCTGACCCTACACAGAGAACCGAACTTCTTAACAGCGGATTTAGCTGTGGATTCTATATAGTCATTCTACTTGAGGTCTGTTGTGAGAATTGACCCGAGGAGGTGCAGTGTTTTATTTTCAGGGAGACTAGACTGATGAATGCAAAATATGGGTAGGAGCGATTGTCTGTGGTGGTTAATAGATAGCAGCTTCGTTTCGGAAGCATTGAAATTCACGTGCCATTTCTTACCCCAGTCCACCACGGATTGGAGGCCCTTTGCGAGCTTGTTATCTGTCTTCTCCTTATTCATTCGCTTCTGCTTGTTTTCTGTTAATTTCTTGCTTTCTTTTTTCTTTCTTTCTTTCCTTCTTTCTTTCTTTCATTTTTCTTTCTTTCTTGTATTATATTATTTTCTTTTTTCTTTTTTTCTTTGCATTTTATTATTTTCTTTAGGATTCTTTTTTTCTTTCTTTCTTTTTACTTTCTTTCGTTGCATTATATTTGTTTTCTTCTTTCTTTCTTTCTTTGTATTTTCTTTTCTTTTTTCATTCTTTCTTTTTTCTTTGTTTTGATGTATTATATTATTTTCTTTTTTCTTTCTTTCATTATGTTTTATTATTTTCTTTTCAATTCTTTCTTTCTTTTTCTTTTATCTTTTTCTTTCTTTCGTTGTATTAAATTAATTTTCTTTTTTTCTTTCTATTTTATTATTTTCTTTTTCATTCTTTTTTCTCGTTTCTTTCTTTCTATTTTCTTTCTTTTGTTGAGTTATATTATTTATTTTTTCTTTCTTTCTTTGCATTTTAGAATTTTTCTTTTTTTCCTTCTTTCTTTCTTTCTTTGTATTATTTATTTTCTTCTTTTTTTATTTCTATGTATTTTGTTATTTTTTTCATTCTTTCTTTCTTTCTGTTTTTTTTTTTCTTTGTATAATATTATTTGCTTTGTTGTTTACATTCTCTCCCCTTTTCTTTCCTCTTAGCTAATTTTCTCGTCTTCCATGTTTGATTGGATGTTTGTTTTTTCTCTTTCTCTTTCTCTTTCTTCTTCTCTTTCTCTTTCATTCACTTCTTTTCTTTCTTTTTTCTTTCTGTTTTTCGTTCTTTTTCTTTTGAGTTTTCTTTTTGTTTATATATTTTTCTGTTCTTTGTTTTTGATCGTTTTCTTTTTCGCCCTCTTTTATATTATATTATATTCTTTCTTTCTTTCTTTCTTTCTTTCTTTCTTTCTTTCTTTCGTTTTTCTCTTTGTTTCTATTCATTGACCCTTTCTTTTACTCTTTTCTCCCAAAGTACCCCGTGTAATTCACGCGTCTCCAGTTAGCCGTCCATACTTACCAATTTTGCACTTAGCATATAACTTCATCCAGCCTCTTTCCCTTTCGTATTCTTCCGCGCCATTTCTCTGTGCGGACGATTCATATTGATATATTTTCTCTTTAGTTCATTACATTGTATTGCAATGTGACAGACGCGCATGTCCTTGACGTGTGTGGCATGTGAAATCGGCAGACATCTTGATAAAGTGTCAGCGAACTAATTTTTCAAGCGAAATTCTGCATTTTTCACTGACAATGTACAATTGCTCCTAGGAGTCGCTATATCCAAGTTATTCCGTCCATACATTCTTGTTGTCAAATCGGTTTATCAGAAGAAAGCTTTCATGGAGTTTATAAAAATATTAAGATAGATAGAGAAGACTTCGATGGACAGAGAGAAACGGGATAGATAGATAGATAGATAGATAGATAGATAGATAGATAGATAGATAGATAGATAGATAGATATTAAAACTAATCCAACCAGAGGGCTCAATGTAAGTAAAATTATTTATTTACACAACCAATATATATATTACATATAAAAAATAAAATTTTCCAAGATCGTATGGCCATTTCAACAAGTGAAACTAACCTCGCGTCATCAGCAATCTCAATTATTATCTAATGATATATGTAATATATATATATATATATATATATATATATAGAGAGAGAGAGAGAGAGAGAGAGAGAGGGAGAAAGGAGAGGTAGAGAAAGACTTAAAATGAGGCAGATAGAAAGATATATAGATAGCTAGATAAAAACAGATTGAGATAGATAAATTTTCAGACTTATATAGAGAGATAACGACAGACTCAGAGATATAGCAGATAGGAATAGATTAAGAAATTGATATGAATATACTGAAACGAATAAACAGACGCAGACTTAATGTGTGTGTGTGTGTGTGTGTGTGTGTGTGTGTGTGTGTGTGTGTGTGTGTGAGAGAGAGAGAGAGAGAGACATACGTAGACTGGGATGGTCATAGACACACACACACACACACACACACACACACACACACACACCCCACTTCGGTCGGGTTTCAATCCTGGGTTAAAAGCAATCGGAGTCTAAACGTACTGATGAGCTGTGATACAGTGATACAGAGAAACAGATCTGTCTGCGGATGACTATATATATATATATATATATATATTAGGAAAGGATTAATCCGACATATTTTTAATTGATTTATTTAAACATTATTTATTGTTAATGGTTACTGATATTTTTATCTATTAAACAGTGTACTTATTTATTTCCATCTACTGGCCTGGATATTCTAGAATTCTTGTTAGAAAAATATACGCGAACCTGCGTCCTCCAGGAAAAACTGTCATGAAATCCTACGTGCCTTGGCCACATAGGACTCTCTATGAACAAAAGTTCGAATAATGCTTTTTTTTATCAGACAAAACACTATTATGCCTATAGATAGATAGATAGATAATGATCTAAACAAAGGTAGATACATAGATAGACAGGTAGAAATTAATTAAGATAGAAAGATTCATAGATAGATAGAGAGTTAGATGTGAAAATCCTGTAGTAGTATTAGCATATTCCCTGTATTTGTCGTGTATATTCTTAAAACTAATAAATAATTGTAACCGGAAGTTCATATCCACTTAGCCAAAATTTTTCTCCGTACTGACGTCTGCAGTAATAAGCGAAGATATTGGACAATTCCTTGTAATCCTACCATGAAATCCGATACTGATTCTTCTACCGTCAGTCAGTTAAGTGCCATACGTGATACACGCTTGGGCGATCATGTCTCTCTCGAGGCATGACTGATTGGGCAGAAGATTATCACGCAGTAGGTTGCCATTGCTTTCTGCGGTAGACTGGTTGCCGACCAAGGCTATAGAACCCAATCTATCCTGCTATTTAACCCATAACTGGAAGGAAGAGACGGATTAATACCTTTATTAATTACAAGCACAAGGTAATAACAGCCTGTTTTTCTTCCGTTAATCGTAACGTGTCAAGGTTCAAGGAAAAGTTTGCCAAAACAACTAAAGGTAGTAAGTTTCGTTTATGTCTGGATAAAAAAAAAATAACGAGAGAGAGCGCAAAGAATGGAATGGAATAGCAAAGTTTAAATGCAGGCAAGACAGTTTATATTCATTTCACAGCAATCAGTCAGTCAGTTAAGTGCCATACGTGATACACGCTTGGGCGATCATGTCTCTCACGAGGCATGACTGACTGGGCAGAAGATTATCCCGCAGTAGGTTGCCATTGCTTTCTGCGGTAGATTGGTTGCCGACCAAGGCTACACAACCGAATCTGTCCTGTTATTTGACGCATAGCTAGATGGAGAAGAGATGTATTATATTGTTACGTAGTAATTAATGGGGGATCAGTTTATTACTTCATAACGATAGAAAAACTGTCCCCCACTTTATGACCAGTAGAAGCCTTAATCATGATTCCAACTATTATATTCAGTCAGTCAGTTAAGTACCATACGTGATGCACGCTTGGGCGATCATGTCTCGAAAGAGACATGACTGACTGGGCAGAAGATTATCCCGCAGTAGGTTGCCATTGCTTTCTGCGGTAGATTGGTTGCCGACCAAGGCTATAGAACCCAATCTTTCCTGTTATTTAACCCATAACTGGAAAGAATAGACGGATTTATACCTTTACCAAGGGTATTTGTGCGTAAGTGAATGCAATGAATTCAGCTGGAATTCGAACTCGGCTCCCCGATTTCTCATTCCGAGTCGATATCCAATGCACCACAACGCACATCTTCTATGACGTTTAAATATGATTGTAAATATATTGCCAAGTTTTACCGTTGTAGTTTAGCCAATATATAATTAATTTGAAATAGAAATAATGAATAATAAAACCTTGAAGATTCTAGTATATCGATAAAGTTTAACACGTTTGTTTCTAGAGTTGCTACTTTAAAACACTATACAATCTTTTTTAAAACATTTCAGACTGTGAGATATTTATGTATGCTATTTTATGAATAGTTAGGGAAAGTTACGAAACGTAAATTAAAACATTTTCAATTTATTTGTTTGAAAAAAAAAATGAATAAAACAAATGTTCTAGCAAATAAATTAAAAATATGTACGTATATAGACTCCATATTTCAAAGGTTTTGGCCCATCCTCTGGATTTAATAATTAGTCAGTTTCATTTTTGTTTGTTTGTTTAATTAACTACTATTAAGCTAGGTTTACTTTGGTTTGTTTGTTTAACCCTCTAGGGCCATTCGTATCATATTTGATACAGTATTTCCCTATAAGGAAACATTTGGTATTTCCCTATAAGGAAACATTTGGTATTCATTGACTGAGCAGTCAGTACTGCTTTCATTTGAAATTTATAAAATATTTCTCTTAAAAAATTTTTCAGGAAAATATTTCTTTCAAGGCTTGTTTTCATACTGTATCAAATATGATACGAATGGCCCTAGAGGGTTAATGGCATATCAACTCCTTATGGGTCATTTAAACTCGGAACTTATTTTGATATTTTTATTTCCAAAACTTTATTGCCGGTAATTCTTTCTAATGTTTTATATTTTCTTGTTTGACTCCAATTTGAGGGTTCACTCTTTGTCCATAGCTGGGACCCTAACAGGTGCTACCTCCTTAGGCCAAGGTGGACCTGGGGAGCAACAGCAATTAAGAGGTGGTTCTACACTTCTCAAACCTTCTAATCAGAAGCCTTACTACTGGATGTAATTTACCGTCATATCCAGGAAAATACTAAGCTAGGATTTATAAACATTACTGTATGGCGTTCAATTCTTTTAGTCAGCGGATGCCTAACATTTTAAATCCACCAGGCCTAAGATTATCATTAACTAGCAAAATTTTATGGAACTTTATGCAATAATCGGTTAATTTTGTTATTGCTATTATTCTTGGTTGGTTTGTTTTTATGGCAAATCAACCTCGGCGGGTCATTTATTGCCAACTAAACTTCGTCTAGGAATCCATTTTAATTCCAGAGTTTCACGAACCTTATTTTTTAGGAAAAATAAATCTTGACTTACGCATATACCCGCAGACTGTATTATCAGGTATTAGCACAGATATCCATTTCTAACCAATTATATCTGTTTTTATTTGGTTGGTTTGTTTTTATGGCAAATCAACCTCGGCGGGTCATTTATTGCCAACTAAATTTTATTTATTTATTGCTGGTAATATCTTTTTCTTTCAACAACTTATTGTTTTTTATGTAAGTTTTTTGTCTAGTAATACATTTTTCTTTTCGAGTATCAACATTCATTGGGATTTGTTTTGTTTTTTTAAGGGCAGGGTTCCCAAGTCCTACCCTTGTTATTTAACCCATAACTGGAGGGTAGGGATGGATTAATACCTTTCCCAAGGGTACCATTGCTTAAGGTATTCAACTGGAATTCAAACTCGGCTCACCGATTTCTCTTTCGGAGCCGATATCCACTGCACCACAACGCACATCTGTCACTATACGGTTACAGCACCTGGAATTCCCAAGCTCAACGTTGCTTAACTTCAGCGATCGAGCGAGAACCGGTGTATTCAACGTGATATGGCCGTAAGCCCTGCTATTATTGAATAAATAATATAACAAAACACTTCATGTAGCGGAAATCCTCTAATAAGCAACCTTCAGTTCTTCGGCGATTTTCTGAAATCTAGAGCGTTGCCGCGAATGTTCGGCCTAAAATATAGATAGATAGACAGATATTTCGATGTGTATCAGGGGTTTTATGAAATTGGTCAGACATCGTCATTAAGTAGATGACGGACAAACAACCATATGCAACACCCTGTTAACAATGAGTACAAAATCCTTGTAGATAACACTGTCATTTGAAACACATCTAATTGTAGAGGACTTTTGAAGATAATCGAAGCAAATTTTTTAAAGCAGTTCATGCCAAACGTCAATATCACTTGATTTGAAAGAAACCGGAATGTGTTAGTTATTTTCTAAAGGCTTCCCAAAATATATTAGCAACGAAACCCTTAAAAATGTCTAATGAACTCATCGAAAGCGTTTGGAACAATAATCACGTAGGGAATTCTTTTCAAACTCTTAATCTTCATTTCATAGAAATACACAGCAACCGCATCTATTCAATTTGTTCACCGGATCTATTCAGTTAGTACAGTGAAACTATTTTGAGAGCCCTAGAATCTTGCCAGGATTCATCATCGAATGCTACAATCCGAACAATTTGAGATATGTAGATGATACAGTGCTGATAGTAGACACGGAAATGAAACTACAAGACCTCCTACAGAAGGTAGTTGAAGAAAACGGAAAGAAAGAACTACAAATGAACTACAAAAAAACTGAATCCATGGTCATTGGTAAAGAGAGGAGCCCAAAATGCCAACTACAGGCAGGGATACTAACATGAAGCAGGTACAGAAATTTAAATAGCTGGGAAGTGCTCTAACAGAAGACGGAAAATGCGACACTGAGATCTGAAGGCGAACTGGCATAGACAAGGATGCATTCTAGAAGCTGAGTAGAGTATTAAGAGACAGGAAAATTTTGATAGAAACAAAGAAGAGAGTAATGGATTGTTATTTGATGTCTGTTCTTCAATATGGTAGTGACTGCTGGACAATCACATCAAAGCTGAAGCAACCGAATTCTGGTTCTACAGAAGGATGCTGCGGATACCATGGACTGAGCATGTCAGCACTGATGACGTTTTGGAGAGGATGGAAACGAAAAGAAAACTAATATTGGACAGCAGGAAAAGAGAGCTAAATTTTCTGGGAGATATAATGAAGAATGAGGGCTTGGAGAATCTGATATTCATAGGTCAGTTAAAGGGAAGGAGAGAAAGGGGAACGCAGTGTATAAAGTATTTGATGGGCTTGAAAAATGAATGGCAGATAGGGGTTTGGGTAGGGTAACAGAAGAAGGCGTGCTAAGAGCCATTAGGGATAGAGAGACGCGGAAGACGATGATTACCATGAAATAAAGTGTCTGCCTATTTTTTCTTATATTTGCTCTTTATATATATATATATATATATATATATATATATATTTAGAGCTCTCTTAGGGAGTTGTACTACCACTGTATGTACAGGATACTCTTTTGGATTATTCTATACCCACACTGCATGCTGATATATATATATATATATATGTATGTATAGATATATATTTGCTCTATATGTATTTATATACATATATATTTATAGCTCTCTTAGGGAGTTATCCTACCACTGTATGTACAGGATACTCCTTTGGATTCTTCTATATCTACACCGCATGCTTATATATGTATATACTGTAATGGTTGTTACAATGTTTTTAAATTCATAGTATCACTACACAAAAAATTTCTCATGTTTCGAAGCCAGCCCATTATGTTTTGGCTTCATCCTCAGGTGATTTTTTTAGAAATAAGAATTATCCAGTTAAAAAGACCGTTTATTTGTGTTGGATTTGTTATTTTCAGGTGTAAATGGGGTTGGTCTGTATTTTGAGTTCCGTTGACCTTTTTACTGGTGTTGGGGTTAAGTGTTTGTTTTTGTCAGAGTTCATGATAGGTTAATCTATTAATCTTGAAAGGGCTGGTGCTAATGGCGGCTTTGGTTTAGGGGTTGGTAGGTGTTGTTTTGTTTTGGGGTTGGTTTCTCCTTAGTGATACTATGAATTTAAAAACATTGTAACAACCATTACAGTATAACGCTCTACATTTGTATTGAGCACTCTTTATAAAAGTAAATGCATGAACAAAAAGGTAAATAAACCTACGAGTTCAACAAGTTAGTTACAATATATATATATATATATATATATATATATATATATATATATATATATATATAGTCATCCGCAGACAGATCTGTTTCGCTGTATCACAGCTCATCGGTACGGTTAGACATCCGATTGCTTTTTACCTAGGATTGAAACCCGACTGAATTGGCGTCAGTCGGCGCTTCTACCTCTGGGCTATGACCGCTCGGTAGAAGGAGGCAGATTTTTTAGCGTATATATTATCATTATACACGCCCAATAGCTGAGAGTGTTTTAATTCATTGCTGAATGAACGATGCGTAGCCTCTGATTCGGCAAATTCCGTTAAGCTCCGATAAGGACCCGAAAGAAGTTTGTTGTTTTAAAAGTTGCATAACAATTGACAACTCTGGTTATGAAAAAAAATATGTGAAAAGACTTTAAAAGTAAATAAAAAAGCTCTGATATTTTAACGAAACTTTGAAAAGACACTTGTATTTGAAGATTGAAAGCTCTGATATTTTTAAGCGAATCCTATCTCTGTTGTAAACTGGCGTTCCAACACTTGTACTTCCCGCTATTGTAATTAATAATTTTTTTTTTTTTTTTGTTATAAAGACTTTATTCGCAACTCTCCGGGCGTCTTCGACCTTGTTCACATATATATTTTTTTTTTCTGGTGCTGTGTTTTGTTTTTTTTTTAACCACAAGTGTACACCAGTGTCTGGTCTGGTTCTGGTGGAAAGACAGCTACTGAAATTGCACAACGCGCCTTTCTGAGATCAATTCATAACGTGGGCAGTGGTAAGTTGTTGCAATAGACGTCTTGAAAACCAGCTTTTGTGACGAGATCATCACGACCCTCAACAGCGACCGAACCAACCGGCCAGTCGAGTGGCAGTTTCACAACTGCTGCTGTCACGACCGTCGACAAGTACAAGCGTCACAACGAGCCAGCCCCGAGCATAAGGTGTCACAGAGTAATGAGAATACACACACACCCACACACACACACGCACGCACGCACACACACACACACACACACACACACAAAAAAACATACACACACACACACACACACACGCGCGCATATATATATATATATATATATTCGCCCATCACTTTATTAGGCATTCTCTTCTCGTAGCAGGCTGGACCACCGTTTACTTTTAGAACCGACTCAATTCTGCCTGACAATTTAATTAACATTGAATGCATCGTCGAAGCAATATTCGGCGATGTATTTAAAGTCAATTAAATAACTTTTCCTTTCGAAACTAATGCATGAAATAAAATTCAGCAGGTCACCATGAACCCATGCACATGTTTAAATGTCTATAACTAATAAATTGCTTCCGCTTCATTGGACGAAAAAAGAGCACTTGTTCACGGCTACATAATTAAGTGGTTAGTGAATATATATATATATATATATATATTGAT
Source organism: Ascarosepion bandense (assembly GCA_037127315.1). Classification (NCBI taxonomy): domain Eukaryota; kingdom Metazoa; phylum Mollusca; class Cephalopoda; order Sepiida; family Sepiidae; genus Ascarosepion; species Ascarosepion bandense. Next base: position 31,534 of record JBBBDQ010028571.1, read on the forward strand.
TGATTGATTGATTGATTGATTGATTGATTGATTGATTAGCTTTTGGTCGTAATAAAATTAGACCAGTACACATTTTTATTAAAAAGTGTTCAATACAATTATATTGTAGAACTTTTGAATATTCTTCATTTGTAAACGAGTTATTACGCAACCCAGGTTTCTACCATGAGTGGTTTCTTCAGGAGATTTGAAATAACTGATTTTACCGTTTACCGTTTAACGGTGATTTTTTTGAACGCTCACGTAACGGGAAATTTTTGAACGCGCAATTTTTAAAATTACAAGAAATTATAACGTTTTCACCCATGGTTGTATGGATCTAATAGGTATTTTTTGGTATGGTTACACTTAGTCATAATTTCTGTTCTTTCATTCAATAATTCATTTTTGTTTGGGAATAGCATAATCGCTAACTTTTGTTCCTGGCACAGTCTACATATTTTGCAACCGTTGTAAGGCTCGGCTGTTTTCACTATACTCTACGTTATGTCTGGGATTTTTCCATATTTTAATTTTAATTTCCACACGTGGCTAGTCAGTTTTGTACAATTTTTTAAGTTTTCTATTTTAAATATAGACTTGTGATTGAACCACCTGGTCTTAAAAGTATCTTTGGTTGATCCCAAGTATTTTTTGGCCATTTAAGTCATGTACTTTTGCTTTGTAAATGACTTATTTTGTATTACAAAATCCTTGAAGTGTGCAATTATTTTTGTCCCTGCAATTACATTCTTTATTAGTGATCTTGTTTTGTACAATGCTATTTAAATTTCTGACGTTTTGTTGCTTTATTAAACTTTCTAAATTACTGGTACAGTTATAACTTAGCTTGATTGTATTCCAATTGAAAATTCTGTTTAGTTCTGAGCTTTTTGGGAAGTGTTTATCAGATTAAAAAATATTTGTCCTATTTTGGTTTTTACCTCTAAGTTAAATGGTGGGTTGAACCAGGTAATGTTTCGTTTTCTATCTTCGTTTTTTGTTTGTCTGTTTGGTTGAGAAATGTATTTTAAAATGTTCTTATGGCCAGATTTTTTAGTGCATCTTCATAGTTTTCTTTCTTTTCATCAAATATTGTTTTGTTTGACGAATTTTTTGATAGCCCGTGTTCTATTCTTTTGTGAATGTGCTTAATTATGCTTTCGGGATGGTTGGATCTTGTGTTTATGTATTTTAAGTTTGTGTTAGCTTTCATGTATAGAGAGACATTGCCAGTTTGTAAATTTAATTCCACATCTAAATATTGAAGTATTTTTCTTTTTGTTTCTACTATTATCTCAAAATCTAGGTTTTTCAATAGTTTGAAAAGTTTTTTTTCTTATTTATCATTTTCTCTTTTGTTGTCTGGTGCTATCAATAATCTGTCATCTCTGTATAATCTGTGGTTTTCTATATGGATTATTTTGCTGATTTTATTTAAAATGTATATACTCATGAATTATGAAATTTCTGCTCTGTCATACGATCTTTGTGGTACATCAAAGGTGTCCTTGTTTGATTTTTTATCCATGTTTTACCTTTGTGCAAAAGTATTGATTTGTGGCAATGTACGATTATATCAATATATTCAGATGATATGTTTATGTACCTTTTAGGAAAATTAAACGCTTCCATCAAACCTTTTTCAGAAATTAATGGTTTTATGTCTTATTTAATGAACGTATATTCATTTTTGCATTGTTTTTTTTTATATATATATATATATATATAATTACATTCGTTTTTTATTTTAAATTAATTTAATTTACATTGCGAAAATGTCTATGTTCCGATATTTTACCTCGTCATCAGGAAATGATTGAGATGTTCTATTTCCGTACTTGTTATTATTAAATGAAGTGTGTTGATAAAACCTTTTTAAAACGAATTCTTAGTACTACCAACATAAACCTTGATATTACTAGGGTTTCCCGAAGAAGAAATAGTACATTGATAAACTATTGATTTTGTATGTCATCTGTTTTCCAAAGGACACTTTATAGGGTTTCTATATCTATGTTTATTACTGTTTAAATTACAGATTTCAGTTTTTAGATTATTTTTATTTTCAATTAGATTTAAATTTTTTATTTAAATGCTTTTATATATAATTTTTTCCAGATTATCCGTATAACCATAACTTAATTTTATAGTATTTTTATTGAAAATCTTGCTTAATGGATTATTATTTGGGAAATGTTTCTTAATCAAAGCGAGAAATTTTTGCCTAATTTACTGCTAACCAGTTGGTTGAAAGTGGGTGTATACCAAATAATCTTTCTATTTCTATTTTTGCTTCTAGGATAGGTTTGCTCTTTTATATATTTAATACTTGGGCTTTTATATCCACTATTTTTAAGGGAATATTATAGAAATTACTGTGACTGTGCTTATTAAACACTTCTTCATTTGCGGAATTTCTACTAATTCTGTATTCTATGGATGAGGGTACAATGGATAATGGATGGAGGATGACTAAATTTTTGGTGAATATATAAAGGAGGTGTTTGGTTTCTATATGGTTCATATATATTATATTCTAAATCTAAAGTCACATCGAGGAAACCTACTTTTTATAATTGTATTAATGTACATTTTTTAAATTAATGTTTTTAAATTCTTTATATATTAACTTTCTAATTGTATCTACTTTAAAATTTATAAAATTCCTCACAACCATAAAGCCATAATTCCTGTATAGTCAAATATCTTCTGTATTTATATTATTATAGGCGGTAAAATTATATAGCCCAAATAAGCCAACCAGATTTGAAGGCTCAGCAAAGTTTAAAGATCCCATTGTTATATCAAAACTTCCCTTGGTATTATTTTTTGTTCGCTGTTCTTTATTATGAATGAGAGCAGTTTTTTGCATTCATTATGATGTTACTCTCCTATATATTATATTCTAAATCTAAAGTCACATCGAGGAAACCTACTTTTTATAATTGTATTAATATATATTTTTTAAATTAAGGTTATTAAATTCTTTATGCATTAACTTTCTAATTGTATCTACTTTAAAATTTATAAAATTCCTCACAACCATAAAGCCATAATTCCTGTATAGTCAAATATCTTCTGTATTTATATTATTATAGGCGGTAAAATTATATAGCCCAAATAAGCCAACCAGATTTGAAGGATCGGCAAAGTTTAAAGATCCCATTGTTACATCAAAATTTTCCTTGGTATTATTTTTTGTTCGCTGTTCTTTATTATGAATGAGAGCAGTTTTTTTGCATTCATTATGATGTTACTCTCCTACTCCGATAGATCCTAATAAACAGTGGCAAATTATAGTGCAGTAACATATATTTCCCTTGATATCGATGGATGATATTCCTCAGTATCGAATTGGCTTAAAGAACAGTTTTTTTTCTTTTATGTTACAAAACCAGTTCATTACATTCGTGTTATTGATTCATAGTTTCCATTTCAGGTATTCCATAATTTGCTTATTTACTCTTTCGACTATATTTTTACTTATTTTTCTAGTTTCAGGCCTTATAGAATTTATTCTTCTAGTGGTAGGATTTGTATTAAAGTTTTACTTAGGGTCTTTAATGGTGATATAACACTCCTTAGTGCTGAGTTTTGCTACTCTATCCCTTATTTTCAGTCAATAGGTGATTTTTTTACTGGAAACATTTATATTTTCAACTAAATTTTCTATGTTTTTATTTACTTTTATAATAGTTCTTTGTTAAATTGTTTATAATTAGAGTATTATATTCCTTTGGGGTTAATTTATAGAAATTACCTGTTTTATCTGATTTTATCAATATTTTCTCAGATTTTTTTTCATTTCTTTCACTAACCTTTCAAAATGCTGTTGGAAATAATTCTTTCTTTTATAAAAACTGATATTATTTACTATATATCAAGTAAATCATTTTCAAATACACACAACATTTTCAATGTACAAGGCTGTTTTTAATTTTAAAGCCATATACTTCCTGTTCACAATGCCTGATGATGAGGTAAAATCTCAAAACAGACATTTCCGCGTCGCAATATAAATAAAAAATTTTTAAATAAAAACAAATTTAATTATAATTACATTTTGTTTTACTATATGTGTAGTATTGAGCTCTTTATAAATTAAAAATACATGCTAGAGAACTCGGAATTCTAAAACTGTTGGTTTTCTTTACCTGGATATACACTACCGATCAAAAATTTAAAACCACTTAAAAATCTTTAAAAAATTTTTTTTTTTTTACAGATAGATTTTAAACTCCTTCCACTTAAGGTTACCAATACTACAATCTAAACGGTTATGGAAACAAAAAGCTACATTCCAAACATTTTATTTAGAAATTTACATTTTTATAAAATGAGGCGATTTACACATGATCAAAATTATAAGACCAGAGACAAAAATTCTACGAAATTGTACAAAAAGTGTATGAAAACATTCAACAACCAAATTTAATAATGAGTTCTACCTCCACTGCTTTTGATGACTTCAAACATTCTGTCGGGCATGCTAGAAATAAGCATTTCCATTAAGGTGCGGGGGATGTTGCTCCAGCTTCTGAAGATGGCTTCACGAAGTTAATTTTTTGTTGAATATTGTTTGCCATTTTGATAAACATCTCTTGTCATCCATCCCCAAACATTTTCAATTGGGTTCAAGTCCAGTGAGCATGCACGATGTCCCAAGAGATGGACCCCATTTTCTTGTAGAAAGGTCAAGGTCCGTCTTGCAGCGTGGATTGCAGCATTATCCTGTTGGAATAACCATCCATTCCCACACAAACGATGGCCCTCCGTCATCAAAGATGCTTTTTGTAGCATGTTAACACAACCAGCCGCTCTCTGACGACCCTGCAATCACCTGGAGCTCCATCGTCCCTCTATAAGAAAAGGCACCCCATACCATTAGGGATCCTCCACCACTACGACGTGCAGAGAAAATTTCAGGAGGCATGTTTTTGTTATACCAATATCGTTAGAAGCCATCAGGACCATCGAGATTGAATTTTTTCTAATCAGAAAACAGGACTTTCTTCCACTTCTCAGCGTCCCATCTTTGGTATTCACGACCCAACTTTAAGTGGTCCACCTTGTGACGTGGAAGCAGCTGAGGAATTTGTTTACGCTTTTTATTTACCATGCCTTTTTGTCTTAAGTGTCGTCTGATGGTTACAGGACTGCAATCAGCATCTGTGACTGCCTTAATTTGACTAGAAGAAAGTCCCCCGTCTTTCATAACAACCCGTCTTATTCTCCTACTCAATGCAGGAGAAATTTTTGGGGGCCGACCAGAGGATTTTGCTTTTCCATAATTCTCACTGTTCTTTAGATAGTTGCAAATCACAGTTTTACTGCGATTTACCTTAGCTGCGATCGCCCGCTCTGACAAATCTTGTTTATGGAATTCTAGAATTCGAGAACGATCAACTTCTGTAAGTTTGCTTGCTTTAGGCATAGTAACACCTTTACGCAGTGATTACTAATCTCTAAATGAACTAAAAACATTGGAATTACCATAGATCTAACAATTTATACCCCTGGTCTTATAATTTTGATCATGTGTAAATCGCCTCATTTTATAAAAATGTAAATTTCTAAATAAAATGTTTGGACTGTAGCTTTTTGTTTCCATAACCGTTTAGATTGTAGTATTGGTAACCTTAAGTGGGAGGAGTTTAAAATCTATCCGTAAAAAAAAATTTCTTTTTAAAGATTTTTAAGTGGTCTTAAATTTTTGATCAGGAGTGTACGCTCTCACATCCTGATTGAGCACTCTGGAAGAATGGTAGACTTTGAAAAACAGTAGCTACTCCGGTATGTACGCATTGCTCATTCAATAATGAATTAGAGCACTCTGGCTATTCGGCGTGTATAATGATAATATGCACGCTAAAAAGTCTGCCTTCTTCTACTGAGCTCCTATAGCCCAGAGGTAGAATCGCCGACTGACGCCACTTCGGTCGGGTTTCAATCCAGGATTAAAAAGCAATCAGAGTCTAACCTTAC